>WYDI02025607.1:0-54550 GCA_009867235.2 Psittacus erithacus | reverse complement strand
GGCTGAGAGTCAAAACCACAGCACTGCACCAGCTACTAAGAAGGAGAAAAATGACTGCTACTGCTGAACCCAGGACAATCACATATCCCAATGGCTGCCTCTGCCAGCCAAGTGGGCAGAGTCCCCACCATGGGCTGCATGGCTTTTTGGTTCATCCCAGCAATGAAGCTGACATCTCTGTTGAATTACTGATCCTTCAGCAGTGTAACTCTCTTTCCACTGACAATTTGGCAGCCTTTGCCAACTGGCACTTTGTCTTCAGCAGATTTTCATGTCCATGTGTGTGTGCCTTCTGCAGGAGCAGCTCCAGGGCAGCATCCTGACTTGCAGCAAGGTGCCCACTCTGTTTTCTGCTTCAAAAGTGCTGGTCAGCTATTGGGATTCAATAGCAAAACCTGGTATTTTGAATAATGCAACTTCATCTGCATTCTTAGAGCCTGTGCTGGCCTGAACTATCTGATAAGAATGGCTCTTTGCTGAACTCCCAAGATCCCTGAGAGCATTACTCTATGACGAATGATACTGATCATGCAGAACCTAGAGTCACTGTTACGTGGAGCAAGGCATCTTCCCATCCTCTCCTCCACTCCACCCTGGTGGGACCACAGAGCACACATGAGGCTGAGGGAGCTCAGACTGTGCTGCCCTAGAGACACTGCTTGAATGTGGGACAGAGATGATCCATAGGGAAGCTGGGATTTCCTGGGTCACTCCAGTCAACACCAACCAGCAAAAAGCCAGAAAATCCAGTCTGGTTTTACTGCAACCAGCTCCAGGACAAGGGACAGAGCTAAGAAGGAAGAGTGCACCTCATGGTGTCTTTGGGTGTCTGAGTTCACACAGTTGGAAGTGAGGAACAGAGAGAAATTCTTGTCCTCCATTTCCAGCAGCATCACTGCCCCTAACAGCACCCACATCCCCTCCCCTTTGCTCTCTCTTGAGAGGTGTGACCCTGAGTCAGAGCTACCACCAGCCCCATGGCGACCACTGCTGCCATGTATGGGAGCACCAGGGAGGCGTCAGCGCAGTACCCTGGAGCTATTGCTTGGCTCTGAAATACCCCATCATGAGCCGTGTCCCCCTCCCCAGGCTGCGGGACCGTGGGGAGGCGGATGCAGATTGCCTTAGTCAGGTTGGTTGGGTTTTCTTTCTTTTTCTCACTTTTTCCTTTTTGTTTTGCTGCTTTCACACCTCCCCTCACTCTCTATTTTTGATCAACTGAGTCAGCCCTGGGCTTAGTGCTCAGGGAGAGGAAAGGTGATGCTGCTTCTTGCGGGAGTGGGACACACTCCTTGATCACATCCTTGTGATCAGTCGGGCACAGCTCACCCCACTTCCCACCCACTTCTGCCCTGCTCTCTGGCTCACACTGCCTCTGCACCAGCAGCTCCAAGCCATGAGCACAACCACTGTAATACAGTTTTGCCTCTATGAAGGTGAGGGTTAAAGGGCTGAGATCTGAAACCCCTGGTATGGAGCTGCACCAGCCTTTCAGAGATGCAGAAGAGCATAAGGTGGGCATCCTACCAGCTCTGTAGACCCCAGCCTTAAGACTGGGACACCAGTGGAACATCAGCTGCTCTGGGCAGGGGACAAGGGCTAAGGGAGACTAGTGGCTGCGGGAAGATGCTGCAGGGAGCTGACATGGGGTCAAAAGCCCATTCCCAGTCTATGCATGCCTGTGTCAGCCCTTCCCAGTGCCAGAAGCTCATCTGGCTTTCATGCCCTTGCTCCAAGCTTGGTGGCTTGAACTGTGCAAGATGTGTGCAAAGTCCACTTCTGGGCTTTGCTCAGCCACCAGCAGTGGGCTAGGCAGGACCCCATCATCCCTGTTATAGGGCTGAGCCCATCTCTTGCACCCTGGGGAGAGAGGGTGAGGAGAGGCATGGGGGGTTTAGCTTTTCTTTAGAAAATTAATCACACTTTAATTACAGTGAAACCTGGAGACACGGTGAAGGATTAAGTGGATTATCTTCAAAGTAATTCGTTATCAAATATTTATCCTTCTGGGAAGGGCGATGCAGGCTTAGAGATCCTGCGTTTTCCGTGCTGCCAGCCAAGGACATGCCATGTCCTTCTTGTCTCCCCCTGTACCTCAGTCCCCCCAGTCCCCTTGGTGCAGGCTTAAAATGCAGAGCAGCATTCCTTGTTCCCTGGAGTCCCTTGTCCCCTGGGGCTGGTGAAGCCAGCACTGTCAGGACTTTTCCCCTCCAAGCCCATGACACTGCAGGAGGGGAGATGCTGTTGCCTTACTGGTGGTCCCTGGCCTGTGTTGTGACAGCAGGATCAGACAGTACCGCTCTCAGCTCCAGCACTGGGGTGGAAGCTCCTGGCCCTGCTCCTTGCATCCGCAGCAGCAGGGAAGGGGCTGGGGGGCTGCACTGGGCGGCAGCTCCATCACTGCTAGAGGAGCCAACAAGATGCATGGTAAATCGGATTCAGCCTGAGCTCTTTATCCGTTCGGCAGACTGTGGGTTTAGTGCTTGGCTGCTTCATTAACTAATAATAATGACTCATTGTATTTGCCTCCTGGGCTTTGTAAATGATCCAGTGTCAGGAGATGCCACGATGATGTAGAATCGCAATGAGGCTGAAAGAGGCTGAGCATCGGAGCGCAGATCAAACTGATACAGATGTACCACTGTGCTCCCCACCTTGGGGACATGGTCCCCGGGGAGGGGACAGCCACGCAGGAACCAGGGATGGGACCTTATGGTGCTGGCCGGGCTCATGGCAGTAGGGTGCTCCCATGTGCACTGGGACATCCGTGGTGTCTCCCTCTTTCCCTCTGCTCATGAGCTTTGAACAGAAGCTTCCCTTTCCCTTCCCATTGATATAGGGGCTACTCTAGCCTGCACTGTCCTGCAAGCAACTCTTGAGGTCCCTCTGCGGTGCTACATCCCTCAGGATGATGCACCAGCTGCAATGAGACCACCTTTGTATTTTCTTCTAAGGATAATTCCTCCTCCAGAGTGAAAGCAACGTGTTGTGTAGCATGCCAGAAATATACAGTCCCTGTTAAGCCCCCTGCTCACAGAGGAGGGGTGTGAGTGATGGCCATCCAATGCCCACCAGCATCCCATGTGCCTTCACACTGGTGAGGGAGCAGCTCAGCTACAGGGTTGACATTCTGTGCCAATTATCAGATGTGCATGATGCTAATGGACATGGCACAGATGCCTATCCCCTTCCCCGTGCCTCATCTGTGAGTCTGTAATTTGGCTGTGGGTGTGCTGGTGGGACAGGAAGAGAGGAGGAACCAATCACTGCTTGTGGATAGACATTCTCTGCTGCCAGCATCACAAACCTCATCCCTGCAGACAGCATCCATTTGCATCCCAGCTCCACATGCAGAGAGGCAGTGCTCCCCTCCAGTGCCCCTGCCATGCCATGAGCTGCTCATAGCCCAGATTTCATCACAGCCACATGGCCTTTACTAACAGGCATCACATCAGTTCTGGGGGACCAAGACATCCTCCAGTTCAGAGCCAGGGCGCTGCAATGCATGTGCTGGTGCAAGCGCACCCAACTCATCATCCCATCACGGAATGAACCAGCTTTGTTTGACATGACATTGATTTCCATGAACCACATGGACTGGCATTAATTAGATCTCTATCCATTAATTCTTTATTAATTGAATCTTACATGAGCTTATCTTTTACTTTGCCTAGGATTAAAGCCAGGCTGAGCAGACAGCACTGATTTGGGTCATCCCTCATCCCTTCTCCAGGAGCTGACTCACCTTTACCACCCCCTTCACCTCCTGCAGCATTCCCAGCTCCAGGCTTCTCTCCAGGACCTGGCTCAGGCAGGACACAGGGCCAAGGCACTCTGGCCCACTGCTTCTCCAGTGTTTATTCCTGGCAGATGATATTTAATAAGGACAAATAATTAATGAACTAGAAAGTGCCTCAGCAGCCTGATGTGAGACAAATCTGACTGCCTGCTCGTTTCCAAATACCAAACAAATATTTGCTGCTTGTTTCTGCCTGCTATGTATCATCATTTGCAATTTTACTCTCTCTATTAAACATTTGTCTGTAATAATACCAATACAATTTTAAGAACTCCTTTCTTATTGCCCATAGCCCTTCCAGGCATGGTTTTCCCCTGGTATATTCATCTTGGGTTATTTTACGTTCTTAACATTTTACATGTTCCACAACATAATGAGTGCTATCTAGTTTTCCTTGGCTATATACACATTTTCCCATTGTAACTGCTGCTTTCATTTCACCATCAAACCACAAGAGCTTTAATCATTTCCTTCTCTGACCCTGTAGCCAGGCTTTTTAGTCCCTCTGTTTGACCCAAAATGCTTCCCCCCAGTTCCCAGCCATGTATTTTTCCATCTGATGCTCCCACCTCACAGCACGAGCCTTCCCGGGGATGTGATGGCTGTTTACATAGTTCTCCTCTCCTTCACTCCAGGCAGGTTTGTTCCCCACCATGGCAACAAGGTCTGCTGCACAGAGACACAGAGTGCACCTGAATCCCGGTTCCGAGTGGGATCCTTGGACCACATAGCCCTGGTTGAGCCAGGCTCATTCATTGCCCTGTCTTGTCACCCTTCAGCAAAGCAGAGGGATGATCCTGACCCCCTCACTGTAACTCAATTTCCCTTCCTGAGTGTGCCCATTACACAACACCCCACCTTCGCTTGCCTGTGGGAGGTGAAGCAGCAAAAAAACTCCCACTGCGCTGCTGGGGGTGGGAAAAACAGAGAAAAGGGAGAATGTGTCAGCACGGTTTCTCTGAGCAGCAGCAAGAAGGCACTTGTGTGATGCTGGCTTTATTTAAGCCCCCTTTCATTACGTCTCCTGAGTGCAAGAGCTCCACTGCCTGCCTGCAGCCCTGAGCAGGGTGGGATGCTCTCAGCACATGTGGACTGTCGGCTCCTGGTCCTCATGAGGGGAGGCAGAAACTGTTGCAGGGAATCAAAATCAGGCAGATACCTGGTGGAAACACCCTGTGAGACTCTCAGAGAGCAGCATCCACATCTTCCAGGAAGGAGATGGTCCAGCGCTGCCCCAGTGAAGCAAGGTGGAGCATCTCGTCTCTTCTCAAACCAGACACATCACAAGTTTCTGTGTTTTAATGACATTTTCTGTGATCTCAGTATCTGCCTTCAGGTTTCTGAGTGCTCAGGCTTGTTCTCAGTGTGATTCCCAGGCCGTCTCCACACGTGTGTAGTCTGGAAAGGTGCTCCCACCCCGAAGGGAATCTGCGAGCCGGGGATAACAAGCGCTGGGGGAAGGCAGCAAACACCACAAGGCTGGTGGGAATTAGTGATGCCACAAAATACAACTTGTGAGCACATTCCCTGCTGGAAGCCGGCTGCAGCTCTCCCAGAGCCAGCTGCCTGCACAGCCTGCCTGCTTCCCAGCACACACACATATATACAAGCACCCGGGTGAAGCGGAACTCGAGTTTGGAGTCCCATTTAGGCATGGCAGGAGCTGGATGCTGGAACATTGCAAAGTCAGCCTGGTGAGGAGCCAGTCCTCAACCAAACCCCAGCAGTGCTGCCCTGATGCTGCGTGTGCTTGGCCAGCAAAGACCCATCACTAAACTCCTGCCCCGTGCAGGGTGTTTGAGTTGGTGCAATGCAACCTGGAAAGCCCTGGAAGCAAGCAGACATCTCTGTCCTGCAAGACCATATTATCCTTGCCTACTCGCAGTTGAGTGGGTGGATCTAAATGAATATATCAAGCTGCAATGACAGAGTGTCCGGGGCTTGAATTTGTGCCACTGCACAGCTTTCCTGTGTGCAGGACCTGGGGAAAACTACATCAGAATGGGGTGTCCTAGAGCAGGGGGACCCCGCTTTGCCCATGGGGTGATGGTAGGAGAGCCAGTCCCTGGGCACACAGATACTGTTGTGGCTCTGAGAATAGGATCCATGTCTCCGTGCAGGACAGACCATCCTTCTTGAATGGGAAAATACCATCCAGGGACCAAAGCAGCAGCCTGAATGGCAGTCATGGGACAGATGGACGTGCAGGGCTCCAGAGCAGGTAAGGGGAAAGGAGCAGAAGAGGGAATGAAGGCCCTAAAATGAATCAGAAACACAAAGGAAACTTTTCCTTCCATCATTTAGCTGGCAGAAGGTGACACTGAGCCTGCCACCCCCTTTCATTAAGTCTCCAAGGCTTGTCATGCAAATTCAGGCAAACAATTTCTTGGCTCCCTTTTAGCGCCCTGGGAGGGCCGATTTCATTTCAGGAGCAGTGGGGAACAATAATCATCTTGAAGTGTCTTCCATCCTGAGAGACGCAGATAAGAGCTGCGCAGTGGACTAACAGCACTAATTTGACGTTTTCAGCTGATAGCTTTGCAGATGACAAAAATCAGGCACCATAAAAGGCTGGTAAACTCCATAGCAGCAGGGGTACTCCCTCCTGTGCATCCCTCCATCTCTGAGAGCAAGATGAAACCCTGTCCCTGAGTCATCGCTGCTTATTGCCATGGGGAGGTGGTTTCAGTGTGGATGAGGCAGGTTTGGGCAGCGGCTGAGCCCCAGGGAAGGAGCAGGACACAGGCTGTGGGATGCAGGGAAATGCATGGCAGATGCAATGCTGCCCATTGGTGCTGCTTTTCTTACTGGGAGGAAATATCCTGGCTGCCTTTTTGGAGAAGTCCCTGTTTATGCATTCAAAGGGAAACTGATCACTTCAGGGCTGCACATTCCTGATCCTGCCTATGGAGCCAAGCAAGAAAAACCTCTCTTCAACAAACCTTTCCCAGGTATTTTCCAAGCTCCCTTTGCTGTCTGAGCCCATGCAGATGTCCTTGTCCCCAATCACTGCATTCAGCCATGCAGGCAGCCAGCCCCCTCGGTGCACATGGGGATGCATGGGTCTGCCTTGTGGCTCAGTAAACCCAGCTCCTTCTGTGGGGTCCCATCTGGGTGCCCAAAACTCCAATGGATGCTGCTGTGACTTGGAAAATGAGTGGTAAAGTGACAAAAAGCGGCTGTAAACTCTTTGTAAGCTTTATAAGCTCTGCCTCCATGAGTGCCCATGATGGGTATTCATCCCATCCCCAGGCAGACGTATGGCATCCAGAAAGCTTGGTGCAGGATTCATTTCCCTAGGTCCCTTTCTTCCTATTTTCCTCCTTGGATAAAAGACAACATTGAGTGACCAAGACAGGTATGAATTCACCTGGGGCCATCTCCAATTTCTGACAGACATGGAATCTTGGGGGGAAAAACTGGAAGAAAAGCACCAATTTCCATCCAGCTCAGCCAGCACAGTGGGGTTTGTTCACATGAGGTTAAGCTGAGCCACAGGCACTGGGAGCAGCAGCTAATTAAATTGGTGGCACTGGAACAGGCTGGGCCGGCATGAAGCAGAGAGCACAGGTTTTGGTGCTGCAAGGTAGCCACTGCCAGCTGGAAAATTAAATCACATCCTATACTTGAGGATGCTTTTTTGAAGGTGATTTTTCTTAATTGAATTGGGGCAAAATGCAGTATCAGTTTGTTGGGGTTTTTTTCATAGAAAGAGGTATTCTGAGCATGTGGAGAAAGCTTTAGGAGAGCGCAGTGGGGTTCCTCGACTCAATGTGTGACTGCTCAACTGCTGCCCATTCATTTTGTTTTCTCCCTGAAGGCAGAAGTGGGACAAAGTGAATGCCTCTGGTTCTCCCACCCCTTCTGCCAGAGGAAACTCAGCATTTTTCTTCAATCTTGTAAGATTCCCAAAGGAAAAATTCTCATTTTTATGACAGTGGCATTTTCAGCCAGCAAACTGTTCCCATGGGAAATTCCTGTCTGGCTTTAAATTCACCTCACTCTCCTGGGCTTTGATTGCTTTCTGCTTCCTTTTTATTATTACTATTATTATTACTATTTTGGCCACAGGCTGCTGAGGACAGGCTCTGCTCCTCCTGGATCTGCCATCAGTCTCCTGTGGGATGAAGGATAGAGATGCTGAGATCAGCCTGAGTCCTCCAGGAGCCAGGGAAAGATGAATGCTGTGTGCATCCACCAAAGGTTTATTTTACCAGCATCTGCAGTTCTGTTTCTATCCCACATCCCTGTCCCTTCTCTCTATTTTTTATTGCCCCTTTCTTTTTGATTGCTGATAGCAAGTGCCCCCTTGAGCATCTCATCTCTCTGCTAACTTCTCTTGTTAAGTACAGGCTCTGCTAAAGCTGGAAATGTCATTTTCTTGGTGTCATTTTCCCCTGCTGAACAGATTGGGGTCTGGTTGCATCGGACCAGCCCAGCCTGGCTCTGGCCCACAGAAATCTGGTGCGGGGAGGAGATGGCATCAGCCACTCACTCACATCCCTCACTGCCACCTCACATCACTCAGCACCAGCAAAGGCCGATCCCTTCCTCTGACATTTACTGTGGCTCTGCCAAAGAATCCAGCACCATTTGCTTTGTCCCTTGCAGGGAAACCACACAAGACTTCTCATCTCATTCCCAGATGTAACGGAATGATGTCTTGCTGGCCTGGCTGAGTGCAGTTCTGGGGAGGAAGGCTTTGCTAATGCGGTGATAATGCTTTGTTGATGTAGGTTATGTGTTACTGATGCATCTCAGATGACTATCATTATATTCATTTTCCACAGGCTGATTTCATAGATCTCATCAGAGATGACCCTTGCCAGCTCTGGGGCAGGACCAGCTCTCCCAGTGCCATTTATGATCGATGTTTGTCTCCCTTGCTCTTAATCCCTTCCATCTACTCTGCCCTTGCATCTGGGATGCACATTCCATCATCGCCTCTCCACCTCCTTTGCTCCAGACTGAGCACTCTCATTTTTCCCTCACACAATGGCTGTGGAAAAGTGCCTCCAGCCCACTAATTCTGTGTGTGTCCTGCAGCAGTTTCCAACAGCACTTAGCCACCAGGAAGCCCTGGAGGTCAGTGTGTGGACAGCCTGGATGATGAATGGTTACAAGAGTCCATGGTGACCATCCCCAGGGACCTGTGTCTATAACGTGTCCCAAGGTCCAGCTCTATGGTGATGTAAAGATCAAGGCTCTGAACACATCAGCTTGGCCACTGCCTCCAGGGCTGGCTTTGGAGCAAAGAGCTGCCCAGCCCATCACTTCATCCTGGCTTGTCTTCTCTTCAGTTTGTCCCAGCTTAGCCCCAACCCCATGCAGAGCTGAGCAATTCACAGCCCTGGCTTTAGGAGCATGTAAAGCATGAACAAACTCACCTGTTTTTGTACTTTTCCTTGCAAACTGGAGACAATTCAGCTCACTGACTGCAGGGCTGGGGGCTCAGGTGTGCTTCTGCACAGGACCCCAGCGAATTAGCAGTGAGTCTGAGGCAGTGGACAGGGTACTCAATGCTGCTGTGCCACTGCTGTGAAACTCCCAATGATTCCTCCATGATCTTTTCTAGAGAAGGACTTGCAAGATCATGATCTTGGAATTGCCAAGCTAAAATGAACCTTTAGGAAAGGCACCCTTGTAAGTGACACCTCCAGTCTATGCTTTTGTCTTAGCACTGCTGTGGACCTCATTGCAACTGGGATTTTTCTCTTAAGGCCAAACATGTCGGGCAGTGTTTGTAAAGTGAATGCAGAAGCATTGAAATGTCCCCATAGAATCATAGAATCATAGAATAGTTAGGATTAGAAAGGACCTTAAGATCATCTAGCTCCAACCCCCTGCCATGGGCAAGGACACCTCACACTAAACAATGCTACCCAAGGCTCTGTCCAACAACTTTGCTAACTATCATCAGGGATGAGAGTGTGAAAAGGAAGTGTTTGCCCTTGTCCTTCCTTGAGAGATGCTGAAGGAGAAAGTCTGCAGTACTGACACCCCTTTGCCCTTTGGTGCCCACTCTGGGGCTCTGGCTACGGGATATCACAAGTCTCAAGTGTCAACTCCATAAAATCAAAGCTGGGAAGGTTTTCTCTGGATCTCCATCTTCACTCTCTTGCTGGGTGCGTGGGCCAGCAGGGCTTTTAATGAATGAATCTCATTAGTCCACTTAAGGTAAAACATAGTCAATGATATGTTTTGAGAGCCCTGCTTCTGAGATGGGGCCGGATCAAGAATCAGCCTGCAAAGGCTGCTGGCTGCCTGGCTGTGGCTTTCCCAAATTCCCCCCATGATCTCAGCTGAAGGATGCTCTTTGCTTTCCCTCCATCACAAAACTGCAGGAAGGTTCATCTGTGCTGGCCTCTGGTGATCCCTTGGTCACTGCCCTCAAATCACAGCCGCAAATTCATGGCCTTTGCTTCCTCCTGGGGCAGCTCATGCACACACTGGAGCAGGTTCACACCTTCCCCACCTGCGTCCTGAGTTTGGCATCATTAAGAAATAAGACCCTGATTCTTTTTATCCATTTGCCAGTTTATAGCTCCTGGCTTTGCTGCAGCTCTCAGCTGCTTTCCCAGTCCCCAGCCGATCGCTGAATGCTGCTGCATTAGTCCTTAGCCTTTCAACAGAGGATGCTTTCTGCCATTGTCCCTTGCAACAAGGCTTTGCTCAAGACTGTTAATGGATGACAGCAGAAATATGTCAGATGGCTTTTAAAACCCTGCTGTTCTTGAAACTTCTATTTTGCTGCAACAGCTCCTGTGTTATCACTGCTTGGGTTGCTGGAATAACAGCTGGAGACTAATGTGGGCTGCGTCTCCTGGGGACCACCAAAGCCAGAGAGAAAGGCCATCAAAGGTAGTGACAAAAGTGATGATCTTGCTAAGAAAAGCTGTAACAGAAAACCCAGAGCTGCCCATAAATCCCATCGTCTCGTTATGCCACTGAGCAAAAACCAAACCAGAGATAAAAAATCATCACAAAAAAATGCTCTGCTGTAAAGCCTCTGTGTTATAAAACTCAAGGCATAAAAACGATAATAAAGCTGCATGAAAATCTGGAGGCACAAGCTCTGAGTAAGCAATAACAGACTATCCAAGGCATGATGTGGGCAGGAGAAGGCAGCCTGTGAGGTCTCACCGCCAGACTGCAGGGTCCAACCTGCAAAACTTGTTCTGTGTTTTCAGCTCATTGGCATTCCTTGGCCTAAGGAATAATCATGTGAAGCGTTTATGAAACGCTTCCCTCCCCGCTACTATTTTAATTGCCAGCCACTCTCTTATCAGGGCAGAGAAAAGGGAATAGGAAGTTGAGAAGTCACAGAGAATCATCCAAAGGAACAGATGGAGCGAGGAGGGGGCCGGGCAGGGGTTAGCACTCTGCACACACCTCCATGCACATACACCCCAGCATATCACAGCTTCTCTTTCAGCATGGCGAGAAGAAACCAGTTCAAACAACGGGTCTTGCATTAATATCTCATTCTCCATAAATAAATCAATAAAGGGAGCTCTGTTTGGCTGCTCCTCCTCTGAATTGCTCAGGAGCCATGGGATGCTTTATGTTCTGCTTCATCCCGGATTGGAGGTTAGGGCTAAGGGGACATCAACATCCTCTCCCTTGTACGGGCTGTCAGGGGCTATAGGCAAGATGCAATCCCTTCTGAGCCCCCCTTGGACCACATTCTTTTGGGGAAGCAGCTTTGCAGCCCCAAGGAGCAGCCTGTTTTGAAAGGGGATGACCCAAAAGAGGAGCCTCTGTCCAGAGGTTTGAGGCTGTTGCTATTTGTTTGTGGCATCAATATATATATATTGATGGGTTAGACTGGGTTAGATAGGTGGCAATACATAGGTGGGTTAGAGTGGGGGCAAAAAGGAGAGTTTCAAACCTGTTTTGAATTTTATTAGAAATAAATGACTTGGGGAAAAATACTGGGGCCGGAGGGAAATGCAGCTGCATATTTCCATAGAGATTATAAAGGGAACTAGAGTGATCCTGTAGGAATAAGGCAACATCATCTGCAGCTCTGAGATCCTGCACCCAGGGTCACCCAATCCCAAGCTGCAGGCGACAAAACCAAAGTGGGTTTTGGCAAAGGGACTAATTAAGAGCCTGCAAAGATGAAAATGTCATTTGACAAAGTGCAGCATGGGGCCGAGAGTGATTCCAGCTGCACAGCTGAGGAATGGCTGGGCTTTGGATGCTTCTGCCTCCAGTCAGCTTGCAAGTTTAATAGGACATTCAAGACAGCGTGGTTGGGAAATGCAGAGCTTGCTTTGCCTTTTCTCCATCCCTGCTTGCAGGCTCCCTGTCAGTTTTGCAGCATGTTTGCTCTTTTTTCCCCAGCAGCTTATGTCTTATTGAAGAAATATGAGCTAAAACACTGAGGCTTTGATGGACCGGGGCTCCATGCAGAGAAATGCAATGTAATGTCTGTGCAGCAAACATTGCAATTCCTACTGTGTTCTTAGGTTCTCACTACAAGCCCCTTGTTTCACTGGGTGCCCTTGTTCTGGCTCTCTGTGGTATCTCTTTGCTCCCTGGTGCAGGCAAACATTTCGTGCCATCCCCCCTCAAATCCAGGCTTATCTTGCAATTAGCAGGGAGGTGGTGTCTTGACACTGTATTTCAAGGGGAGGGCTCTGGGAAGAGCTCCCTGCTGTGTGCAGAAAGCCTTTCAGGGTAGGAAAAGCGGTGAGAGGAAAGGTAAAGCTAAATGAGAGGGAATTCAATGGGAAGAAATGCTGCTGCTTACAGCCTGCTTGGGCAATGTGATCTTGCCCTTGTCATGAGCCTGACCTTGACTCCTGCTAGTCCTGGAAGAAGCTACCAGCTTTCCCTCCATCTCTGCAGCACAGGGACCCTGCTACTGGGGACACTCAGTGTTTCAGGAGCCATCGTGGTGCTGTGGGACACCAGTTACAGCCCCAGGGCTCTCAGAGCATGCTGCTCCCCAGCTCATTTCAGACCCCTCCAGCATGAAGCTCTGAGCATTAAGCATCACCATCATGCCTTGGACAGAATCCTCCTGTCTCACCTCTGCAGCTGTCATCAGTGCTCTGTGGCAACTCTGCATCCATCTCAGGGATGCTCTAATTGCTGCCACTGGTCGTAGGAACTGTCAGCAGGGAAGAGATCAATGCTCCCTCCCTCCAGCATTCCCAAAACAGCTGATGGCAGCCGCTCTGTCCCTTAATGTGCCTAATCACACAAAGTGCTGCCAAGGGGCATGGTTGCTGCTGCCACCCACCTCCTGCTCTGCAACACAAGGAGTACACCTCCTCTAATGTCTCTCTTACCTCCAGCATCCACAGAGGCTGCTCTGATGGTGCATTCCCCAGCCAAGGTGGCCACTCGCTTGCAGCACATGTATGGCTCTTGTACCCAAGTCCTGAGTGCAGCTGAGCCCTTAAGCATCGTTGGGAGACCCTCCAGCACTGAGCCACCCCCCTCTCTCTTTGCTGCCTGCACATTGCGTTAGGCTGCTAAAGAACAGAGGAGACCCTGCAGGGCACTGGCACAGGCAAACAGGGATGCAAGGAAGAGTGGTCTGTGTGGTGCTCCTAAGTGTTCATAATCTCCTGCTTCATCCGTGGGATAAATGAGCAGTGGCTTTTATCCCAGTGCTTATGGTGACCACCCTGGCACTTATTCATCAACTCATTGAGGATGGCACCGTCTGGGCTACGGTGTGGGCACACAGCCAGATGTGGTCCCTGCCTCTGAGATGCTGGTGCCAGGGCACCTCCTGGGTGGCAGCACTCACAACACAGACGTCTGCACCTTTCCATGTCCAGGCTTTGTTGGTGTTGCTGTCATCTGAACAGCAGTTTAGTATCTCCCCTATCAAAGAGAGATCTCCCCAGCAACATCTGCAGCAAGCAGAGCCAGAGGGTCACGTATTTGCAGCACTAACAGCTGCTGAGATGAGTCTGCAGGATGCTCCCTCCATCATCTGCTGTGATGTACCTACCGGCTCCAAATGTTACCCATGAGCCAGAGACAGCGGCAGCTCCTTTGGCAGGCTGAGCCCATCCTCCTGCCCTTAACTGTAGTGTTATAAACATGAAATCTCAGCAGGGCTGCCAAGGAAAAGGCTCCAAATCACAAGTACCTGCCGTTATAGTAAGATAGCCAAGCAAACAGCTTCCTGCATCAGTGCTGCCTTTTAAGTATTCTCAGCTGGGGGCTGATGCAGCTACTTTGGGTTTGTCTTTCAAGATTAAAAACAAATCCATTTTTATCAAACAGTAAGATCTTGGTCACTGCTCAACTTTCCTGCTTGCTTGTTGACTCAGATACCTTTGGCATGATGAGTGCTTTGGCCAGGGAGGGAGAAAAGTGCTTGTCTTTTATGGGAAGAATGGGCAGGTGCCTGGTTCCAATCCCAGCTCCATGCACAGCCCTTCCCCGTATGTGCTGGTGTTCACATCTCTCTCTTCAGCTTGACTTTAGCACAGTGGCGAGGTTCCCTGAACACTTTAGTGCATAACAGGACTGGTTCAATAATCCCATTACAGTCTGTCTTCAGGATGCCAGGACTAATTGGCAGGCACTGAGACCTTCATCCCCAGCTGGAATTTTACTGCTCATCACAATTAACTATGATGCTGAAGTCTCTCGGCCGCACATGTGCCATTAGCTCAGTCTGGAGCTGTGTCCTCACTGGGCACTTTCAGGGCCCAACTGCACCCGGTTCCCAGCCTCTGGCAGGGAAAGTACCTGGTTATTGCTGCAGCTGATTTGCCGTTATTTCATGCTGTTTACAGTTTAATAGGATTTATTTTGCGCATGTCCAGTTGGAGCTGATTGCTGCCCACATCGCTGCCTGGAGCTGGGGAAGCCAATTGCAGCCCTAGCCTGGAGCATGGCCATGGCACAGGGATGGGGATGAGTGTCCTGAGCTGGCACTGCCAGCTGAGGGGCCACAGGAGGGGCTGCCCTTAGGCTGAGCTTTTGCTGCTCTGGTCACATCTCTCTATCACAGCTCTTGGCTTCACCAACTCCCCCTCCTTACCAGAGCATCTGGCACGTGCTTCACTTTGAACACGGCCAGAGGCTCAGCTCACTCCAGTTCCCAGCAATGGGAGCATTTGTTTAAGTGTGAGTTTGGGCTTTTCCCCTGATCTAAAGCTGTTAAAAAGCAATCACAGCTCGTCCTGGTGGCTTGTTTTCAGCTGCTGTGGGGTGTGCCATTTCTAGGGCTCTGGAGATAGCAGAGGGCTGAGGACAGGCTGGCAACGCAGCTGGTGACAGTTTTATTTCCTTTCAAGCAATTCAGACTTCAGAGACTTCGCTCCCACTGAGGCTCTTTGTAGTGGTGAGGAGTAAACTCTTTGCCTCTGCTTTTGTTTCCATCCTTGTATGTGATTTAGATCCCAGCGCTGTGGACCGAGGCTTCGGAAGCTCACAAACCTCCTCTCACAGGGTGTCCTTCAGATGGAGGCTTATTACCAGAAGACATTGCAAATGCCAGAACTTTGCAAGGCTTCAGAAAGTGATTAGATGAGTTCTAGGAAGAAAAAAATCCATCAAGAGCTATTAAGCAGTGAGACAAGCTCTGGGACCCAGATGGGTGAATGCCAGGGAAGTGTCCCTCAAGTCTGCCTGATCCTTTCTGCTCTCTCCATCTTGGCCACAACCAAGGCTGGGATGCTGGGATGAGAGGGCCCTTGGTCTAGCCCATATGTGCTGATCTTGGGTTCTCTTTCTCCTCTCCTTTTTCCTCTTCTCTCTTCTCCTCTCCTCTCTGCATTCATAGGGGGTTATTGCAGTGCCTCTCTGCTGTGCAGGGCTCTTTGCCATTAGCTTCTGGAGTTGTTTCTTTAATCAAGAGCTGGTATCCCTTGGCACTGGAACAGGACAGCAGGAGTATCTGGAGTGCTGCAAAGAAGCCTTTGGGGTGAGGATTTGTTGTGGAGCCAAACGGGGGAAAGCAAAGGGAGGTGGCTCTTCAGACAAAACCTCGTTGAGAAGGGGAGCAAGGGGAAGCTGGATTTGCCCTGGTTTCCGCAGCTGAGGCTGGCATGCAGGAAGTGACAAAGTCCAAAAGCCCAAAGGATGCAGCAGGGAGGGCTGTGCCATCAGGATGCATCCATTGGGCTGGGGCTGAGCTTCAGCTGCTGCCAGAGAAACTTTACCACAGAAACAATAGGTTTTGTGTTAAATGTGGGCTGTAGAATCAAGTATCCACCCTGCAGAAACTGAAGGTCCATTTCAGTCCTCTACACTGCTTTTAACATTGTACAAACCCCTGGTTTAGCCCATGCCCCGCAGCTATAGCTGTTATCAAAATAAAACCCTCCCTGAATTCATCCTTTCTGGCTCCAGGTCATGTTCTCTTGGTTTCGAGCCCATCACCCTGCCCTGCTGGCACCCCACAGTGAGATGCTGTTCCCACACTCATGCTTGGGGAATGCTGTGTCCCTGTGAGAGGCAGCATGCCTGACCCTCTTTGGTCCCCAGCTTCTGTATCTCCCCAATGCCTGCCAGCACTCACACCTGCACTCCTCTCCAAATAACTGAGCCAGCCTCATTCTCTCACTCCTGTGTCCATCATCTTTTGGAGGATGAGATCCTGGTCACGTGAATCCCTGTCTGCTTCATCACCTCCTCCCTATCCAGTGGAGAGGCTTTGAGCTGCCTCCCTCTGCCCGCATCCCCTGGAGGGACATAGGGATGGAGAAGGGAGAGGACTCAGCTCCTGCCTCCTTAGTTGGTCTTCAGCTTCGGTTCCACTGTAGAGCTGTGCGTTGGGGCAGTATTTCATGCTTGCCCGTGTCGGTTGATAAACCTTTGATTTTCACTTCTGGGAATAATAGCACAGTAATGAATTATATTCACAAGAATAACTGTAATAGTCATAAAACTGCAAATAGAAGAAAACTGTAAATCAGTCACCCCCTTGTAATGTGCTTACTCCATCTGAATCACCCTCCCTGGGCAGATTATCAATTTTATTTGGCTTTTCCATCTTAAACTTTTATTAAGTGGGGTGCCTCATGCGTAAAGGTGCCGAGCACAAGCTGTATGTTCCAGGGATTTATCTGTTGATTTTGCCTTCCTTCCCTCCCTCCTTATCTCCTCCTGCTTTGTGGCTCTTGGGACCTGCACGCAGCTGAGGTGGGACCATAAAAGACACGTGTCCCCTGTGTCACTTTATTATGCTAAAGAAATAAGCTGCCAGGTGATGCAGAGGCTTTTCTCTGTGCTTGCAGAATTAGCCAGACCCTGCAGCATGTTTAGACTTCCATGTAATTAAAATAGAAAGCCATTAGCATAGCTCCAGGGTAATCAAGGGGCCACATCCTGGACTATCACATGTCCTGGGCTGCAGCACGAAGATGCTGCTGCTCACAGTTGATAGCACGATGCTCGCTTGGAGCTCTGAGGGTAAAATGGGGACAGGGAGGGGTGTGAGAGCAGCTGGGGCAGCATCGAGGGAAGGACGGTGACAATTTACTGCTGTGTTGATGAGGCTGAGCATAGATGGAGAACGTGGCTTGGATGCCAGAGCCACAGCACTTAAAGTGCTCCCAGGCATCTCTGCCACTACACTTGTGCTGCTTTCTTCTGGCCATGAAGGGAGGCAGCAGCAGAGAAGATCTTCTGGGGACAAGCATCTTCTCTTGCTGGGTTACAGTACGGTAACTTGCTGGGTTACAGCATCGTAACTGAGTGAAGTCCCTGTCTTCTCCCTTTTACTGGAGAGTCATACAAAAAAATCCCATCTTGTTTCTCACATAGCCCATGCTGTCTTCCACTTTTCCTATCAGAAATCTACTGGTTGTGGTTGTATTCAGGGGGTGCAAGGCTGGCATAAGAACAAGGTTGAATCAATGCTGATGGGAAAGGTGTCAGAGCAGTCAAATGAGCTGGGGGAAACGTGCAAATTACAGTCAGCAAAATGCAGCTGTGGGTTTGGTGACCTGCAAGCTGGAGTGGCGTTTGATTTAGCTGGACTGGAACTTGCCAGGGCCTGTATGTTATTTCATGGCCTTTGGAAGCACCAGGTGCAGTTTTCCGTTGTAACACAGCAGGGAAAAAGAGGCAAACCACAGACCGTGTGATTTATGAGATGCCTCTCTTGGATATTTCCATCTGCAATCTGAAATTATCAAGTAATGTAGAAACTCAGAATTATTGCTGCAACTACTCCCACCGACTGTGCTTTTTGCCATGATTTCTTATGCAAGTCCAGCTTCTCCTCCCCTGCTCCCAGTAGCCTCCAGTGCTGGATCTGTCTGCAACCGCCTCTGGCCATGCCTCCTCCAGCAGCAGGTTGGTTTTGTGGCTCACGGTTAGTGCATTTTGGATAGTCAAAGATAGCTAATGGAGCTGAGCCCATCTGCTCCCATCAAGAACTCTTGGCTTGTCTCTTTGCAGCTTAGCAGGACCTGAAACACATCTGTTGAGTGAAGGATGTGCTGGTGATGAACATTTTCTGCTCTGGCAAGTAGCTCCTTGCAAGTCTCAGCCTGTTTTCCTGAGTGACAGGCTCTGGGCAAGCACTCGGGTTGTGTGTATGTGTGTTAGTGCCAGCACCATCCTTGTGGGCTCATCCTCCTGGCACTGCACGCATGGACATCACCTGGCTTTTCCTTACTGCAGGCTCAGGGGTGACCAGAGAAGGGTCAGTGGGCTTTGTGCAGCTCCCCTGTTCCTCCTTACATTGCTTCATGGAATGTGGTTTTCTCCCTGAACTGCAGAGGTGACTGCGCTGGAGGATAGATGGAGAATAGATGGAGGATAGATGATCTTAAGGACCTTTCCAACCCTAACTATTCTATGATTCTATGACAGGCAGAGAGCACAGTTGCTGCTGTGACTCATGCAGGTGCTTCACTCAGCACCCAGCTCATGGTGTTATCACACACAGTGTTATCCTGCACCAATGTGGTCAAAAAGGGGGAACAAGCAGCTGCTGGTGTAGGGAGAAGAGACTATAAGGCCAGAGTGGGAAAAGCTGGAGACACCACAGCATCTGCTGGAGGTTCAGCCCAAGAGATGGTTCCCCAGACGGGGTCTTGCTTGCAGGCTCCAGGTGATGGGTTGGCATCTCCTCTCCTCTAATTCCAGGGGTACCAGAGGCTGGGGCAACAAGCACGGGAACAGAAGAGCCCTGTGGGGTGTGCAACCTGCCCTTTGTCCTCCAAGGAAGGCTGCTGGGGCGAGCTGCTGCTTGTGCTGCTTCACAGCTCTGCAAGCAGGAGCAGAGACGTGCTTGGAAGAGGAGAGAAGAAAAACCTCATGGGAATTGGATTTTAAAGGCAAGATCCAAGTTCAAAAGTGGCTGCAATGTGAACAGAAATATGCTCTTTGCAGCCAATTAACAAGGCTGAGAAAGCAGCAGGAGCGTCTGGGGTTGTGACAGCATTAAAAAGGCAGAGAAGCTAAACAGCATGGATTGAACATGCCACCCATGCAAGCTGTCACTCCAGCATCAGTGACCCAGCACTGAGATGATCTGCTGGTGGCCTCAGCAGCAGGTCCAGCAAGGTCCTAGGCTGCCCACTGGAGCTGTGACCCCTGCAAGGCTCTGCCTGCTGAGCTAGTGCAGGGATGAAAACAGCACAGTTTTGGTTAGCTCCATCCAGGGCAATTTTGTGTGCAAGAGTCCGTGTTTATATCCCTGCTTTTTCCTTCTTAGGTTAAAGGTTTTCTTGTGTGGAAGGGTCTGGTTTGGGCTGTCTCTGCTGCAGGGGGGGGCAGCATAGTGGGGGTGCTCCTGCTGCCTGGCTCCGCTCCCGTGAACAGATGAGTTTGCAGCTGCTTCACTGTCCCAGCAGAATGAATCAATGAGTATGGCTCCAAATTCATTTAGCAGACTTAGAGAGGCAGGTGGGTCTGGCACAGCATCCATGGTGAAGCTGAGGGAGGCAGAGGGTGAGGGGGACCCTTCCAGCTTGAGTATTGACTGTGCACAGGGCGAGGGATGCTCTGTTGTCCTGATGATGCAAGAAACTGGTCCTCAGATGATTTTTCCAGGGCTGGTGAAACGCTGGGAGTCCCAGAGAGACAGATTTTGTTTCTGTCTTATAAACAGCAAAAGACTCCATGTCTGCTGTCTGGGGCTCACACACACACAGAGTCCCTCTGGGACCTGTGGAAAGAGGCTGATCTGTTACTACAGTGCAGGTGTGCCCCCTGGTATGAGGCTCTGGCACCCCTTTGTCTCAGCTAAAGCAAGGGGAGGATCTCCAGACACTTATTGCATAAGGCATGGACAGAATCAAGCAGAAGCTGAGTTCTGATCATTGTGGCACTTGAAGAGAGTAGAGACCCACTCCATGGGTCACCTCCAGACCTTCCTGCCCCACTGACATGCGTCCCTTTACCAGAATGCTTCCTGGACAGCAGTGAGTGACTGAGCCAGTGCCGTTGGGGATGGCTCCCCTCTGACTAATGCAGCCCTTGCTCCAGCCACTGTGATCACATCTCCACTACCTGCTCCTCAATCAAGTTACTGAGGAGCAGCATCTCAGGCATTGGGAATGAGAAGTGAGGAGGTACTGAGGGGAAGATGGGCAGGGGATGCTCTTGGTTACTCATTGCCCCACTCCGGGATAGGGTTTTCTGTCTTGGAGGTGAATGCTCAGAAGCAGCTCCCTCCTTTCTTCCTTCCCTCCCTCCTTTTTTACCTCAAGCCAAAAAACCGCTGTGACAGCTTGATTTAGGGCTGGATAATGAGGCAGCGGTGAGGAGGATGGGTACAGCGGGAGCTGCGCCTGCCAAATCATTCGCCTTAATTGATCAAATATTTTTATGCATCTTTTATTCCTGTAAGGTGACCATCAGCCCTGCCTCCTGCTGCATGAAATGAGAAGAGCAGTGCTGGGAATCACCTGGGCTGAACCCTGGTGTGACAGATAGAGGGGTGGCTGCTCAGAACACCCTCTGCCACTGAGGACTTGCCTGGCTGCCTGCGTCAAGGGGATGGTGGATGAGTGGATCCAGCCTTTCCAAGGCCTGCAGCAGGCAGGGGCACAACACAGGCAGCATCCATGTGGCAGGGCTTGTCCTGAAGTCCTGGCTGGAGCATGGGTGCATCCTTGTGTGCCACCCAGGCTGTGCCTGCCCTTCCCTGGGGCTGGCTGTGTCCCCATGGCAGCATGCCATGGGAGGGCTGCGTCGCTGTTCACCATATGAAGGGAAACACACAGCAGACAAGACAGACATGTAAGTAATTGCCAGGAAATGTTTCCCCCATGCAATTAAGTCGCTGTAATCACTAAATCCCTCAGTCAGGGCTGGATCTGTTAATCTGCAAAGAAAGAACAAACCAAATCCATTCCTTGCTGGCTTTTATCTCACGCCCTTCTGCTGCAGGATACCAGTGGTGGGGAATCGCTCTCAGTGTGGGAAGGACAGGAAGGCACAAAGCTCTCATTCCAGCCTCCTCCCTTGGACATCGCTGCTCCAGGTCCCTGAGCCTCCTGTGTCCCCTGTGTCCTGGGCTCAGGCTGGCTGGCACAGAGCTGGGGATCCCCTCGCCCGCCCAGGCTTTAACACACGGCATTTGCCACCATGGAGAAAAGCCACTGCTGAATGGGCTGTCAGACCCGAGTGTGTTGTGGTGAGAGCCAGTGGGCAGAAAACCTCATGATCCTTTTGGAGCTCTCCCCTATCTGGCCAAGCCCAGATGAGCTCCATTACTGCCATGGGAAGCAGAGATGCCTTCTCTCCCAGTTGCAGACAGTCTTCTGCACTTTACCCTTTGTTCAGAGCAAATGAAGTGGCATAAGGTTTCCTTGATCACACACCCAGGGATGCTCCATTATACTCCTGTGCTCCAGGGATGAGCAACTAGACCACGAAGCTTCAGGAGAAGGCTGGAAATCCTGGAGACATCTGAAAGGGAGTAAGACAACCAAATGGAGGTGAATTGATAACCGGAGCTGAGTCTCCCAGTCCAAATGGAGGAAGGTGTCTGGCCTGTGCTCCTTGCTGCCAGTAGAGGAGGACTCTGTGGCTGAGGCATGTCAGGAAGAATTGCTGTTCTTTATGGCCTCTAATGGTATTTGCAGCTCTGCATTTAAAGATGATGATAAAGGTAATCAAACTGTCAGGAACAAAGACAGATGGGGAGCTCGCTGGAGCCAGCGAGGGATTCCCTGCTTTCAGTTAACAGCCATGATTTATATTTCATTCACACCTACAGACTTGGAGCAAGGAGCAGGGCAGCAGCGCTTTACAGAAACGCTGCAGGGAGAGGTACAACAGACACTGGATTTATCTGCACTTCAGCTTCTAGACCTGTTTATGCCTTCTTTAGACATCACCATGAAATATCGCAGGGGTCATTCACTCTTCCTATAGAACATTTTGATGAGCAGAATTCCCTGATGAGATAACATCCAGCAGTTTAACTTCCTGCAGCCGGATGCGTCCTGACAACCAGCAACCCCCTTTCCCTTCCTGCTCCTTCCAAGCAAGGTTTTGACAAGGTCCCAGCAGCAGGCACTGCAGTCCCTATGACCTATCCAAGCTATGAAGTACATGGTTCTTTCACAAGTAGGGCCTGTGACAGCAGCAGCAGGGATGAAGGAAGAGGAGGGAGGTGTAAGGACTCAGCAGCACCAAAGCCACTGACCTTAACCTGCCAGCAAGATCCATAGCTCAGATCTCTGATGGATGTGGATCCCTCACTGTCTATCAGAGACATCTCTTGCTACTCTCCAAGCTCTCTCTTTATCATGATTCTGGCTTCCTTCCTTTCTTCTGTCTTCAGCTGTTGTCTCTTTTCTCATCTTACCTTTGTACAGTGTCACATTGACAACAGGGACAGCCGTCAGCCTTACTTCCTTTGTGCCAACGTCATTCAGCACGGGGTTGTGCCTGTGCTGATACCGTATCCATGCAACCTGTCTTTCAGGGATCCTATTTGCTTTATTTCTGCGGATTAAAAAAGCCCAGACCCAAACCAAACAGCAAGAAAACAGCCTTACCCAGAAGAGTTCCAGCAGTTAATTAGTCTCAGTATTGAAAGGGCCACTGCCCGGCAGCTAAAAATCATCATGTTGGAATGGTGAATTAAGCCAGCCAAGCAATAAATCTGAGCAACAAAACAGTCCCTTTAGCTCAGAGGAGCTCTCTTTCCTCAAAACACTGATAAATGGCTTCTTCTGGGAGCCCAAGAGGTCATCAAATTAATAAAGCGCTTCAAGTAATGTATGGAAGTGAAGTGACACCCTGCTGCAAGAGATTTGCCATTAAAGCCAACTCTCTGTAACAGAGTGTGATGAGGAGAGGATTTCCAAAGCAAACCCATCCTCTAATTTAGGACAGTTGTCCAAACTCCTTCATGTCTGTTCTGGTCCATTGTCTTCCACCCTAGTCATTATTTAAGAGAGATAAGCTTGAGAAAAACTGACAAAAGAAAAGAAAGAACAATGGAAAACTTGGATTCTCCCTTTAATCAAGATACTCAGAGTATTTACCATGAAGGAAAGAGAAGGGAAGGGACCAAGGAGGGAAAGTAAGTGAAATGCTTAAAAGCTCTCAATAATGGCAGGACATACTTGTTTTCTTCACAGTGGCTGCTTTACATCCCCTACCGCATACGTGTACAAAGCTATGGCAAGAATGCTGCACCCAAAATACTGGATTTACTCGTTTGACATGAGGAGGGGCAGGGACTGTTGGCTGCTAGCACTACTGTCAGGGACATTTGAATGACAGCAAGAAGGTCCAAGTCTAAGAAACAACACTCAGAGATCCTGGCATTAAATAAACAAAAGGAGCTTGACTTTCAATTAAATTCTGCAGGTTTAACCTGAACACAGAATGATCTCTTCAGACACGGCAGGCACATAAAGCCAAGTAAGGTCCCTGCTTTATGTCACCCTCTGAATCCCTTTCTGGGTGTTTGGGGCAGCCCAGGCTGTTCTCAGTGCCCTGATCTTCAGGGGAAGAGAAAGCAGCACAGAACACAATTGTCACTTTCAGCTCTTCTAGATGGCCCATGACAGGCCTTATGCCAGAGGCAGAGAAAGGGAAAGGCAAGGGGAACTCCGGCTATCTCCAACTACTCGACTAGAAGTTTGTGTAATGGCAGCTGAACACATCCCCTCACTTCCCACTTTCTGCAACCTTGTATTACACTTGGCATGATTTAACATGAAATATGTATTTAATAAAATGGTAGCACAAAGAGGCACTGAGCAGGACGAACATAAAAAAGAGCTAGCAACAGCCTCTGCAATATTGCAGCCACCGGGTGCCCTTCTTCATGAAATCCTGGCCCAGGCTTCATCTGCCTTTGATTTACTCGGAGTACAAACCTCTTGAGGCAGCCTCCAGTACATTTACACACCGCAGTGCTTTGCCCTTCGAGTGCTCGACCCAGCACTCATCATTAGAGTGGCGCTGCCCTTGGTGCTGTATGGGGACTGCTGACGTCCTGGGGGAGCTCTTCATCACCCTCCCAGCGCCTGATATTCAATTCCAGCAGCACACACACGATGGTGGCTCCAGCCTCTTCACAGTCCTCATTGACAAGCAGTAGAAACCCCAGATACCATATGGAGCGTGGATGCAGATGGATGGACATATGTGTAGTCTGTGTGCACCCCTGCTGACGAGCATGTTCCAGCGCAGGCATTAACACTCCAGTCTATGGGCTTGTGTTTGGGGCTTGCAAGAGAATCTTTCTCCCATAAAATAAATAAAATACACTCTGAGCAGCTTGGGATGAAGCCAGTCTAATCCTTTTATTCCTTCCAAAGGAAAATGATTCCATATTCAGGGCACTGTGCAAACAATTAATTAGCCTAACGAAAATGAAAGGCCTAATTGCTTGGTATTATTACAATCATTGGCAGCCAGGCATGACCAAAGAATAGGCACTGTCTTACCAGGGATAAAGCTCAACTTTCCAGCTTTGGGGGCTTCTGTGATATTTGGACACTTAGCAAAACAGGGGTTTTTTTGGAGTGATGGTGTAATTCCCCCTTCCACAGGCAGAAAAGGTGGCACTGTTTGGAGACCTCTGCATGGGCTGCTATACAATAAAGAACATGGACAGAGACCCAGGTGGGTCTTTATTGACAGAAGTCGATAAAGCTGTAACTTGACTGAGATGAAAGAACTGGTGGTGTCTCCATCGCATGTCTCTGGCTGGAGACGTGACTCACCGGATGAGAGTGCTGCAACATTAAGGAGAATTGTAGTTTTTAAGGAGAAACACCTTAAACTAAAGTACAATCGTCCTTAATGCAGCTCCCTTTTCAATGAGTTGTTATCCAAGTGGAAAAGTGCTTTAAATTCATGCAGTTGAATTTCTTCACTGTGGATAGGATCATGACGAGTCAAGTTACAGGAGCTTTAAGAAACTGAACCGTTATCATTCATGCATATCTTGTAACATGGAGACAGAAAGCAGATGTTGACTGAACACTGACCTAGCCTGAGGAGTGTGGGTCCCGTAATTCTTCCTTTAAGCAGCTGATTCTCACAGGAAAATCCCTAAGATTCAGCTTTCATTCTAGGATCTATTTTGTGCAGAGACTGTGACCAGAGAGTATTTCTTATAAACAACGTGGGTGAAGTCTGTTCTTATTCATTACTGACTGTATTTAGAGGGTTTCTCAGCAAGCTGGGTTTTTGGTGTCTGGGGTGGGTTGCAGTTTAAACTAACTAAGGGCACTTTTACTCTGTGCTCCAGAACTGCAGGACATGCCCATACAGAAGACATCCATTATCATGCAACATTACATGCTCACGTGGGAGATACAGCTTCCCTGTGTAAACCAGGGGTGGTGGGTAAGTGCCTTGCTTAGGGGCTTGGGATCACCTCCTGACAGTTTAATACACTGAACTGATTGCAAGAGGATCAAGAACCCAAGCCTAGTTACCAAAATGAGGCGGGATGGCCCCCTCCCTCCCACTCTCAGTATGCTTAGCACAGCACTCCAGGGCCATTATTCCCTCCCCAGGTAATTTAATAAACTGCTGTAAAACTTGCAAAGAGCGAGGGTGAAGTCAGAGCTCCATCTCCTCCATCTCAAGGGAAGCAGTGAGAGCAGCACACACACTTATCTTGGCACAGGAGTGGAAATTTCTTTATGCCATCTCAGCAACTCACTGGAAAAAACACGATGCAGACTTGGTCACCTGAAGCCTTTAGATACTCCACATTAGTGTTGTGTTGCATTTTAGGAGGTAAGTTGCTTCCAAATATACTGGGGTTTGAGTGGGACTAAAAAAAAGAGAGGTGATTACAATATAGAATAGTACAATCCTGTGAAAAGAACAGAAAATACAGGTTTGTGGCTGCAGGTCACTGCACTTCATAATCACCTTCTTAGCTTGCAAAAGCGAACTCAAGAATATAGGGATCCTCTCGAAACTATTTCAGGCCTGGAACTATTCATTTATGCATCTGGTAATGATTATTACACATGCTGCTGAGCACTTTGAGACATAAAACAATGGCAGACCTGAAGATGATCTTAAGGTCATTTCCAACCGAAATATTCTATGA
Source organism: Psittacus erithacus (assembly GCA_009867235.2). Lineage (NCBI taxonomy): Eukaryota > Metazoa > Chordata > Aves > Psittaciformes > Psittacidae > Psittacus > Psittacus erithacus. Next base: position 28,265 of record WYDI02025607.1, on the reverse strand, counting down.
TTCTATATGATTCTATGTCATTGCAAATGACTCAATATCCCAGAAACCTTTGACAGGCTGGCTAACAACTTCTGTTTAGCTGAATACAGCTGCTATTTAACCTCAGATAGGTACTTACAGATAAACAAGAAAACTCTAACAAAGGAAAGCTTTTGTTTTGAATTTATTTTGCAAATCTACCAATTTGTTTTATGAAAGTATGAAATCCTATGTAGTCACATTAAACAATTACATTACAATCCAGGTAATACAAATAACCACTACAAAGTTAGTTGTTATCTCTTGGATAACAAATAGATTTTACATTATTTAAAGTTAAGTCACAAAGAAAAGAGAAAATAGCCTTGTGATTGTCAATGAATTTAATTTAAAGCAACGAAACCAGCACAGATTCTCCCTATCCTATGGAAAGTTAAGAGAGAAACATTGATGTTTACAGAATCTTTCAATGTTAATGATCAATTCGACGTATCAAACAGATTTAAGTGCCCACTTCTACTCAGGATCAAGAGTACATGTTGTTTGGAAATCAGCGTCATGAGAAATTACATTTACTGTATAACATCACCATCGTCCTTGCTTTCAGATGCATAAAAATGCTGTAATATTGTTTGTAAAATATATCAGAGCTTCAAATCTGCTCTAATTTAATTCAGCGGGAGTAGGATCAATTTCTACATTTAATAAGTACTCCTGATTTACTGAAATCCTTACAAACAGCCTCCTTCCCAGGAAGGAAATTAATTTAGCAAGCAAAATACTGCAGTAACTCAGGAAAACTCTTTGCTTTGCTATCCAGCAATACACTGCAAATGCATTTATGAGGATCTTCATGCATCTTCATTCATGCCTCTCCACTGGCAACAGGACACACAAAGACACTGGTTACTGTGATTAGTAAAAACTCGGAGCTATATAAATAAAGTGTAAATATCAAAGACCAGATTGAATTCATTTAGCAACCACTCTCCTGACGCCCATCTGACACACCTCTAGTGTCATTCTGCTGACTGTAAGCTGCCACTTCTGATGAGACATCTGTCAATCACAACCGCATAACTGCTTCTCGGGAAGCGATTAAATGGAGCTTAGATTATGTAGCTGCATCTCTGCATGTGTATGTAGTTAGGGGCAAAGTGTCCAAGATGCTACCGCTGCAGACAATGCAACAGTTTCACAGAAGCAAGGAGAGCCACTCATGGGGAAAAAAAGGCAATTGCGGGTACAATCCTCATGGCCTGTGGCACAAAAAAGATTAAAGCAAATCATTCCCTCTTGAAGCCTTCACCTCTTTCAACTAGGACATCCAAAAGGGTGTAAAACCCACAAATCTCCACTCATGCAAGTGCAACAAACCTGCAGAGTCTGTCGTAGTGCAAAAGTGAAGCCAGAAGCATCTTAGCAGGGCTTCTAAAAGAACTGGGCATTTATCCACAAGAGTATCTTTTAACACTGATCACCTCAAAAAAACCTTAAAAGAACCCAGACAGGTTACACAAAACTACATAAACTTTGCACCTGGACATAAAGTGCCATCAAACTATGGAAACAAAAAAGAAGTTACTGTTGAGAGCAGTAACTGCTCTAATTCTCTGCAGAAGGCTTTATTCCCTTGAAGCAGATAAAGTTTACTACAGTCTTGGAAATGGTACCAAGCGGGTGGGAATGCTGCTATAACCCAGGCTAGCAATTTTCTTCCTTCCTGAAAAACATCACTCTTACCTGACAGGCCAAAGCCAACTACGGTGCATTTACTGTTGGCTGACTGCAGAGCTCTCCCCAGAAGCTACTTTAAAATGGTAACAGATGCTTTACTTTCCCCTTCTCTAACATGATTTGATAAATATAATTTGCTCAGACCCTTTGTTACGAGCATGCATTACAACAGATGGCCCCACCCTGGTTTTACCACTCTGCCTGCTTGTTTTCCATCTCTACTCATGTAAATGTAATGTCAAATCCTCTTAAGAATCCTGAGCAGCCATCCAGAATCATTTGTTCAACTGACATTTCTGTAATAATAAGGAAAGAAAAAGAGTTGTGGGGAATTAAATGGTGCTCCTGTTGCCAAGTTGTTAAAATTATATGGCAATATGCTTCCAGTAGTTGTAAGAAATTAATTTGTGGAGTGCTTACAAGCTTTACATCTACTAAATCTCAACAGTATACAAAATGCTATTTAAGTGATATAGCTTACAAATGTTAAGGAGAAAAGGAAAAAAATCAGCACCCAAGAGTGAAAGAAGAAACTAGATTCTTGTCTGCACTCTTGACTCCTGGAGGCTGGATCTCTACAGCCATGCAGGAGATCCTCGGTGAAGTACTTATGTGTGTGCGGACAACAGCACCTGCACTTCCCCCTTCAGTGATAACGACAGGGCATGTTCAGGGAGATACCCCATTCCTGTAATCAGTGGCTGGCAAACAGCTCAGCCAGCCCCTCCACTAACTACTCTCTTCTACTGCATTCTCAAAGTACTAGCCAGAGCAAAGTGAGTCACCACTTTTCACCTCCTTTATTATAATGTTGTTCAGAAAGAAGTGCCTGAGACACCTGATCTGCAGATGAATTCATCTTTACATGATGCCACGATATGATTACTGTCATTCTTTTCTCACAATGCCAAATTACAAGAGAAAACTTTGGATTTTTCTATGGTGAGTGAAATCAGCAAAGTCAAAAGTCTGACCACGCTGGCAGTGCTGTTACTGCTCCATTCTGCAAGACAGAACCAGGGTAAGGCGCTTTGGCAATCAGCACCAAGTTTAAGCAATGAGCTTTGTAACAATTCCCTCTCCACACACTAGAGTACGCCCAAGTTTTCTGCAGATGTATGGAAAACCGAGAACTCCTGGTTGTTCTCTAAGCTGCTTTGAAACTACAGCAATTCTTTGAATCCAGCAGCAGATCCTGGTCCTATTCTTTTCCTAAGTACAGTACATTTTGATAGCAACATAGAAGCACATAACACAGCAGACTTGTTCAAGCTCACCATGGCTTTGATGGGCTACATACACCAAGAAGCAATTCAAATGGAATACACAACTCAATGCATCAAGGACAACAACACTGACTCAAAGGAATTCCGGCTCCACTTTGTGAGGAAAGAAAGAGTTCACAAAGGAAAAGATTTTATTGCAAGTTGTACCACTCAGCTTGGCCACTTCTAATACGTGTCAGAAATACCAGAAGCTACCAAGGAGCCAAGGACAAAGAATTCCTGTTTTGTAAATATTTTGGGCGTAGCAAGCTTGCTTTAAAAAGAAAAGCCACTGCACAATAATCCAAACAGCCCTTCTCTAAGAGACTTGAAATCATTCAATCGACACTGATAGAGAACACAGATTTCAGTAGCAGTTCTGGCACCTGGCAATTTGGAAAACTCTTGTGCATATAGGACTGAGGCAGCTTGTTTGCAGACCCCTTTCTTGTAGCATCCTAGGGTGCCTGTGCTTCCTTAACAGCTCACCGCTGGACTCAGCAGGTGCCCTCCTCAGAAGGTGCAAACTGGCAGCTATCATGAGAAACAGTGTCAATGCTCTGCACTTCTGACTGAGGGTGAATGGACACCTGAACAGCTATCTCCTGACCTGGCTCATTCATGGACCCATCGTCTGAATCCCCAGCTGGCGAATCGCTGCGCTTCATCTCAGGGTTGATGGGGTATATGGCAGCTTGGGTACCACAGGCTTGGTGCTGTTTTTCCTCCTTACCAACTTCATCGGGATCGTCAACTCGCACAGCCTCAAAGATCTCCTCCATGAATGCCCTGCAGTTAAGGATCAGAGGTGGAAGAGGAATGCTTCTGGCAAGCTCTTCAATGTACCGAGCAAACTCCATGGTCTTAAACTGAGTGACTTTGGCCAACTCTAGTGTTTTGGCAGATGTAATGATAGGGATACGCTTGGCTATCTCAAAAGCCTTCTGAAGCTTCTCAGCCCCTTCCGTCCTGAAGAACTCATTGATAGCCTTCTCTGTTTTGCGGAGGTGACTGCTCATCATGCACAGCCGGGTTATGTTTAAGATGAGGGTGATGGCAAAGGCAACGAGGCACACAATCATGTAGTAGATACTCATGTCTCCTGAGGTGAAGGTTACCCTTAGGGTGACTGTGTAGTACAAGGTGTCGTTACGATGAACTCCTGCACAGGTGTATCGACCTCGGTCAGCAAAGATGACCTTTGTGATGTTAAGGGAATTCTCAGCAATCTTCCACCGGCCACCTGGAGAGTCAAAAGGAATAAAGTGAGCTAAGGAAACAAAAATCACTGGGTAAACTAGACACAAGATGGTTGCTCCATCAGTGGGAGACAGAGCTTGGAAATAAGTAGTCCATTTCTAGCACAATACAAACAGTACACCAAGGGTTGAAATTTCCTTTTCATGCCTGTGATACAGACAGCCATAATTCAGTTACCAATCCGACTGCTTAATGGTAAATTATTCTTCATGCTTGCTACTCTGGTTTTTCTTCTTCCACTCATCTGCACTTTCTTGAGTGCTTTTGGACAGCTAGCTCTTTGTGACAGTGAACCTAGTTCTTCACTAGTGCTTCTCATTGACTGTGTAACACTCTGTTGAAAGACTGTCTCTATAAAGTCTAATTTTCCATATTTTCAGAGTCAGAAGTGACCCATGAAAAGATCTGAGTCTGTAAATGGCTCTGTTGGCAAAAAAACCCAGGATTTTCTTGAGATGCAGTTTTCTGCTGAGCATGCAGTGCTGATACACAAATCCCATGCAAAGGAAATCAATAAGAGGTTAGCTTTCTATGGTGTTTCCTATGCATTTATAACTTAGGGGGAAAAAATGTTTTCATAACTCATTCTTCTAATTACTCTACTTTGAACTAATCTCCAGATGGCACTATAACTACAAAGAGGTTACTGAATACTTAAGGCAGAAAGATGGCCTCCGAGAAGATCCTATCAATTAGCTTGATGACCTTCATTAATACTAATAGAGTAGAGAAAACCACCTGCATCTCTAAAAGACATTATTTTGTGAAAATTAAAAACTACAGGGACAGACCTCTAAGAGCCAATGCTAGAAAAATACATTCTCCCTCTGTACAAAGAGGTTAAATAGCATATATTTCATCGTTGGCCATTACAAACTGTGTTCGTTTTCACAGTCACACTGGTGCATAAACCAGAAAATAAATGTAGTAAGTTACCCCATGCTTTAAAAAAACCTGTAACAAAATTAAAGCCTCGATTGCCAGCTGGGAAAGGGCACAAACAGGGGAAAATTGTGTTTAATTCATGTGTTTGGAAAAATATAATATAAGCCAGAGCCATTTCTTCTGTGCGCCACTGTAGAAGGATGGATGGGCTAGGACGGAACAACTCAGCTATAATTCACATGCCACATACCAGAAGGCAAAGGGGCTTGTTTTGCTCTCTCCTTACCTCCCAACTGTAAAAATGGGAGGATAGGAAGACAAAATGATAATAAACTCCCAGAGGTTTTCAGATACTTTGTATATAAGGGGAATACTGAAAGACAGAAAGCAGCAGGAAAGCTCACCTTCATCTTCCTGTTCAAGCAGGTGTCCTCTGGAGTTATACCAAAGAATATATTCATACTGGCTGATGTTCAGTTTACATTCAATTAAAATACTGGTCCCCTCTTTGGCTATGATATCATGGTGTGCTGGAGAACTTATTAAAGCTTGAGGCACTGTATGAAGGGATGCATTGAAAGACTCAAAAGCAACTGTCCCGTTAAAAGCTACATTTTCCAGTGTGAAACCAACTGAAAGAAGAGCACCAACAGTCAAAATTAACAGGCAATAGCTGAGCTTCATGGGAAGCCAGAGAAAATTCTTCTTTCATTTAATTTGAAGAAATGAGGTCATATGATATTAAGCTGTCTGTACTGCTCTGAGACAGGAGAGGAGGCTCTCAATTTGTTCAGCAACAGAAAATGTCTGGGATCCAAAGGCACTTTCAAGACCATCAATATTGGAAGTGGAAATTGGAAATCCAACTGGAAAAAGAGAGAAAAAGAATTAACTTTATTAATGACAGCAAGCTTATGGTGTATTCTAATTTCATTTCCAGTAAACAGATTTCAATTAGCATAATACAAACTGTCAGCCAACAGGTTCCAAACCAGCGCTTTGCTCAGAACACAGTAATGAAACAAGGGTAAGAAGGCATTAGCACAACCTTGGGTCCTCTGGATGTTCATCTTCCCGTCCAAATAAATAACCTCAGGAACAATAATCATTAAGGGGAAAAAGGCTTTTAAAAAAGAACAAATTGTTCAGACTACTCAAAATGCAGAACTATCTTTACAGTCAGAAAGTGGATTCTGCATGTGTTAACAGAGAAAAAGCGCGTTGTTAATGGAGGAAGATAAAGAAGAAAAAGGATATAATTTCTGCCTCTCTCCCACAGAATTGGTTTTAACAACTGGTTTTCTAAAGACAATCTTTCATGTTTTTTAGCATTTATACATCTACTTACTTGATTTAAGAGGCACAATCAGGGTCAGGTATCTAAATGCTATATAAAATGTTTCTAATTTCTTGTGTTGCAAAAGTTCTCATGGCAGTTATCTACAGCCAGAGAGAGGAAGTCTCTTGCTGAGTATCAGGACCCTGACATCTAAACATACTTCCTTTTTTGCAACGCCTCTTGCTGCTGCTGTATTTTCTAATTCTGCCTCCTTTTTTCTTGTATGTTTTACAATAAGCTCCTCTTGAAAATCTTCTGATTTATGCTGCCACATCTCATAGGTCAGACCTTGTTTCTCATCTTCTCTACCCAATCAATGCTGGCCCATATTTCCGAGCAATTTGAAAAATGGTTTGTCTAAGGACAGAATTTGTGCTCCTCAAATTAATGTGCACAAAAGTTATTTTGGGAAATCAGGATACAGCCTTTATGTTCTTTGCACACAAGGATTTTCCTCTTTCAAAAGCCAAAATAAAACCAACTGATACTAAAGTGAGATGACACCAGTAAGAGAAAATCTGTGATCAGTTTTCCTGGAAGCCTGATTCAAGAAAATTTCTAAGGTAATATGCATTCCCTGAAGTTATGATTCCATCCAGACTGCTCCAGAGCCCTAAAAAATACCCAATTTACAAAGTACACAAGCCACAAGCCAAAATGTTATCCTAAAGATAACTCCATCCCATTGACTGTGTGACTTCAGATATATCATCTTTTCTTCTACCAATAACAAATGCCAGGAGACTTGAATTTCATAAATATCACAATACAAAGGAATACAATTTCTTAAATAATGCATACACTTCCATCCTTCCAGAATCACCAGTTAACACTGCCTAAACCAGACAGAAATTCTGTTATTTATGACAAAATACATAACACAAACACAGGTGATTTGTACTAATTGTCTTTTCAGCAGAGAAAAATTAAGCAGATTCAAGCACAGGAAAATTTGCTGAAAACACATTACCCAGACTAGAAATTCTTTTCTGCTAATTTATGGAAGGTCAAACCAGACTCCAGACAACATCCGATGAGAAACATATTAACTGACCCACTTCTGCTGCGGCTGTTGCCAAAACCAGTCTGACAAAGAAAGCAAATAAGACAGCTGTGTCCAACTCTCCTTCAAGCTTGACTAACCAACTCACCCACTGAATCCTGCAACAGAAACTGGAAAACAGGCTCTCTGGTTGTTTCCCTGTGAACAGCAATCCCTCCATCTGCCCTCTTTTTAATTGGCCTCACTCTTGTTTTCTATCATGCTTCTTGTCCGTTCACTTGAGACCAATGCTGAGAGCTGAATTATACCATTGTTTTGAAGAAGCTACTTTCCCATAGCTAAATGGTTAAAAACGTTCCCAAGGCCTCTTTAGTTCCTGTTTTCCACCAGTTACACATTAGGGAAAGTGTTGCTGAGCCCTGCTGCCTCTGGAGAAGAGCATCCCAGCCACATCAACTACACAAGACAATACTAAGGTTGCTGCTGATCAGCAACTATTCTTCTGTTTGAAGGTGTGGGTTTAACCTTCCTTTTTCAGACCCCTATTATTTTCAAGAGTGTTTCAGAGCTTTCAGAAAGGTGCTAACAACTGAGCTGCTTAATGGTTACCTTGTGCAGACTTCTTAAAAGCAGGATTGTTAGCAGTTTGTGGACCACTGACATTTGAATTGCTGGAGCTGCCATTTGAGCCTGTCACAACTTGCTTTGGGATCATAGATCTTCAGCACACATCACCCCACAACCCAGCTGCCTTCAGTTAAAAATGCCACCACATTTAATGGCTTTTGCACGCATTAGGACCTGACTTTACAGCATTTGAGGCATTACGGCTGATGACAGCTCTGCAGTGAAGACAAACCCTCATCTTCAGGACCAAACCAAAGATGTAACTTCCAGTCCTCTAAAACAATAACCTCCCAACTAATCATGTTTTAGATTTATTAGGGAATAATTCCAGGATCTCCTGTACTTTGCCTGCATTACCGTAATTTTAGATTATTAAATTTAAATTGTTAAGAGTCTCAAGAGTCTGTGACACTCCTAAAATGACATCAGAAACCTCAGTCAATTATTTAACACAAGAAATACTCATCAACATTTTCCCTCATAAGACAATTATCTTCAGTAATTGCATATGCTCTCCCAATATATTCGCACTGAGCTTGCATAATGGGTAAAACATTGGTGATGGGTCATTGAGTTTTACTATTAAACTCTTCGAGGACTGATTTATTAGAAATTGTTTGTCACATTTTGCTTTGGAAAAGCCATTACTGCTAAGCAGCCAATGATTTCTCACTGCCCAGTGCTGGAAAAAATAGAATGGTTTGTGAAATCCATATTCTTCAACCATCACACTTATGCAAAGCAGCTGCTGGAGCTGATAAAGGATCCAAACTGGATAAAGCATGTACAGTGCCTACATTGCAATTCTTCCAGAAAGCATTAAGCCCAAGCAAGATGAAACGTGCAGAATAGAAATTGGCTATTTTACAACTGAACCTGAAATTGAGCTGCACATACTTAACCTTTATTAAACCGTAGGTTGTAACAACAAATAGCAGTTCAAAGATAAAACTCCATGATGCATATGCTTATGTGAGTCATCTTTGGCTCTTATCCTGAAAAAGCATATTTGTGTTTAAGTTAGAGCACTGTAAGTAGTCCCACTGAGGTCAACGGAAGTACTGATAGTACTTAAAATCACACACATTTATAAGGCCCTGCAAAACTGGGGCCCAAGAGGTTGCCAGTTATATGGCTTTACATTCACTGCTAATAACATCACTCCATACCTAGAGAAAAGTGAAGCAATAAACCCAGACACACCTGACAGACCACAGACTGTTCTAACTGACTGCCACTTCTGTCTCACAGCGTGGAAACGTATTCTGGCATTCACAACTGGTAATAACACACACTAAATAGATGTAAATGGATCACTCAGCATGGAGTGCACCTTCCTACTTGCAGTGTGTGTGACGCTCTTTTAAATCAGAGAGCTGCATCTGGCAGAGCCCTTAAGTCATTACCTTCTAGGAAGTTAATGGAAACAAATGTATGGCCTTGGCCAGAGTCTCACTGGTGCTCCCAGCGTGGCAGAGGCTGCAGGGAAGGCTCACCGTCTGTCAGCACCAGTGAAGGCTCCTCGGGTGAGCAGCTGCACTGGCAGCCCAAAACTAAACAGCTTTGGGCGCAAACCTACAAGAGACCAGAGCAGACCTCGCTGGTGAGTGGCTTTTGCCACGCACGCAGTCCTTGCCTGCCTGACACAGGTCACGGGTAGCTCACGAAGGGCACGGGATCAGCTGCACACGAAAACACGGTTATTGTCACGGTCAGCTAAACACCATTAAGTACAGAACTCCACAGAATCACCACCCTGTCCCCAGCGGCCCTGCTCTCGCTCGGGTCAAACCCCGCTCAAGCCGGGCTGCTCCAGGCTGCGGGGAACACAGCACACATCCACCCTGCAGCAGAGGGACCCCGCCGGCCTCATGTCACCCCGAAGGCACCACCACCCTCCGGCAGCCAAAACAGCGAGGCCGACCCCAGGTTCTCCCTCAGCAGCGAGGGTAGGGCTGAGCTTCCCCCGAGTCCTCACCGGGAGCAGCGTGGCCTAGCCCCGGTTCTCACCAGCCGCTCACCGCCGCCACCGCCGGCCCGCCGCCCGGATGTGTTTCCCCGCGCACCCTTCCGGGCCAGGCCGCACTTCCGCGGGGTGCCGCTCTGCGCCTCCGCTCGATGGTTACGGTCCGCCCGGCGGGGGAGCGCGGAGCTGTCCCGACCCGGTGGGTGAGGAGGGTGCAACCGGGGCCGCGGGTGCAAGGGGGTCGAAGTGGCCCTCTGTGGGACCGGGGAGTCCTAAAGTGAGGAGGGTTTGGGGGCATACGAGGGTCCTTTGTGGAGTAGTCAGTACCGGTAGGGAGGTTTGTGGGCAGCTGGGGGGCCGTTATGGGGCAGGAGTTCCATGCCCGGGGGGGTTTAGAGAATGAGGGGTCCCTTGTGAGCTAGTGAGCCCCATGTGGGGGAAGTGGGACCCTGGGGAGAAGGGGAGGTAGGGAGGCCCCGAGGGCTGGGTAGTGCCGGGGGTGCCAGGGGTGCTGCAGGGTGCGGGGTCCCACTGACTACTATGGGAAGCCATCGGGAAATGGGGTAGGGGTCCCCGAGCCACCCCGAGCTGTCCCCTTCGTTCACTTCAAGCCAGCAGAAGCTGTGAATGGGGGTAGCTGCCCTGATTGCATCCGTGGCCGGCTCCGAAGGGACGCAGCTTCATGCCGGCAGTGATGCTGGCATCTGTGTGACCCTGCATGTCCCTGCCTGCTGTTGTTGCCCTCAAGTTACGGCCCTGGAGCTGGTGTGGTGCTGCCAGCGAGGCCGGCAGGAGAGCAGAGAGAAACCTCTGACCCCCTGAGCAGGCCGCGACGTGGCAGAGCTGTTCATGGGCCACCATCATCCCCCACCTGCAGTGTCAGTGCCGGCTGAGTGTGTTTCAGGTGCTGGGTGGTGTTAACGCCCTGATGAACACCCTCAGCCCTAAATACCGGAGCAAACCAGTTGTTGTCTCTCTCCCTGTCTGGCTTTCTGACAGCTGCCCTCATTTTAATGGAGCCCCCTTCAAAGCAGCCTTCCCAAGCCATTTGTTTTCACTGTTTTTCATGAAGCGAGTCATGTATTGAATTATCTGAGGACCTCTTGTACCTTTCATTTGCTTTTCAGAATTAACAACCTGTTTCTTTCCTGTGGAGAGGGTGTGCCACTTAGATAAAGTTCTGTGGGACTTTAATCTTCCAAGTGTGACATTTTTGCCAGTCAGATGTAACTTGGTGTACACATTTGCTTAAAACCGTAGTCTGTGCACGCAGGTATGTGTGGCAACGTGGAGGGCTTTCAGTCTTAGTCGTGTTTAATTGTTTCAAACACAAGTGTGGTGCTCCTGATCTAATGTCAAAGTGTACAAGGGAGTGGTTGTTTTATCTGCTTTGATTTGTAGGGGTGTTTGTAGTCATGTCTGAGAAAGACAGTGGTGAAGATCTGAAAGAAGAAACCTCTAATGAAGATGGAAATGAACAGAAAGCAAAGGACCTTGGCAGCACTGAGAGCAATCAAGAGAAAGAGCAAGAGATCGAGCCTGTGCCTATGACTCGGAAAAGACCTGAACCCAAACCCCCAAGTCAGCCTGCTGCCACAGAAAAGCCTGCAGCTGAAACCCTCAAGGTATGTTCCTGTGCTAGCTCTGAATAACATGACTTCACATTTCGTGGCTTTGAGTACAAAAGAACGCTGAGCATAAGGCCCACTCCTCTTCTGAAAATTCTCATTGATGTTTATCTGAAAGGAAAAAGCTGCACAAAAGTGACACATCACAGACTGCTTCCTCTCCTCACATATACCTACATCACTCTCCTCTTCTTTCCTTCATTAAAGGCCTCTGATTCTTCAGCTGCAGTTCAGACAGGATGGGGGTACTGGGGAAGCTGGGGGAAATCTCTTCTGTCAACTGCATCTGCTACTGTAGCTACTGTAGGTAAGGTGCTTTCTGGTATTTGATATATATTTTAACCATTCTTCATGTCTCAGCTAATGCTTTTGAACTTGTTTCTAGAGAAGGGGATTTCTGTCATAGCAGCAGTTATTGGAAAAATGTCAAGGGGATTGTTCAAGTAATGGGGAAAACTTGTAGCAAAAGGTACAATGAGATTAAGGAGATTATGCATAGCCAAAATTACTTTCAAGCTTTTAAGGTGTTTGCATCATTTTCAGCTGGAATGTTGAACTGCTGTTCAGTTAGTATTTACAACTTGATTTAAAAGCTGAGGTGAAACCTGAGTTCATTACATTGGTAAGCAAGCTGGGTAGCAGTAGGTTTTAGTGCTGGGTGAACTGTCTTAAACAGGAAGAATCCAGAATAATAAAACCCAATATGCAGCCCTAATCCTGTTTCTGATTTGATTTCTGTTGTATCTCGTGGTTACGGTAATACTGCTGTCTTCTCTAGGTCAAGGTATTTCAAATGTCATAGAAAAAGCAGAAACAACCCTTGGGATCCCCAGTCCTAGTGAAATCTCTTCAGAAACTGGGGATGCTACAAGAGGTCAGTTTTTTCTTTGTAAGAACAACACTGAAACATTTCTCTTAACATAGTGCCAAAGTAACATCACCTTCTTCATCTTGCATGTTGAGGTAGATATCTCAGTGCTAAAATAATACTCTAATGCTTACTTCTGTTGGCTCTGAAAAGAAGGTAGGAAAATAATGCCAATTCTAGCCCTGTTCCTGGCTGACACTTGGTGTTTGATTTTCTCCATTCTGCAGCTGACAGCATCTTTTCTGGGGAGCAAGGAAGTTAATTTTCTGCCTTCTAATGCAGGAAGCAAAAATCCTGGTGCTAGTACCACAGATGCAGTTGAGGATGGAAGTTCCTTTCCCATTGCTGGGGCTCTTGGAGTATTATCAACCATCTCTACTGCTGTCCAAAGCACAGTGAGTGAGTTGGGAATGCAGGAGAAAATGGGTGTGAGAGAGCCTTGGGTTTTTTGCCTTTCATCTGAAACATCATTAGAGAACGGTTTTAATTCTTATTTTTGTGGGATGAATGGTGGGAAACTGTTCCAACCTTCAGACAAACTTTATCCTGTGCCTTGCTTCTAACTGGTATTTAATGTGTAAGTTGTCCTGAATTTTGATAGTATCAACAGTTGACTCATAACAAAAAACCTAACGGTGGACAGTGTGGGGTGTGCATTCCTGTGCATGTCACCTCTGTACCCTGTTATCTCTGTTCGCTGCCTTTAGAGTGTCCAGGTAAAATGCAGGGCCAGACTCATTTCTGGAATATTTCCACTGATTTCCACAGAACTGTCTAGAGATGAAATCCAGTCTCCTCTTCAAAAACTCCTGTGAAACTAGCCCAAACTGCTTGGGAATCAGCTTGCTTCTGTGACCGTGAAAAATAAACTTCAAAGGAGCCCATTACCCTTAGAAACTGCTTTTGTGATCTGTTGTCTTGTCAATTTGCCCATGAATCTGAAAGAGCTGCAAACAGAAAGCTTTCTTCTGCTTTTAAGGCTTGAGCAAGAGTTAACAACCAAAACCCACAGGTCTAGTGTTTTGTGATTGGAAGGATGAGAACTAAATACTTCAGTGTGCTTAAGAACCAGCTTATTCACAAAAGAAAAGTGTATTTCTCATCAGATTGTTGCCGCTGTCTGAGTGCTCTATTAAACTGTAGGATGATAGTGTGTTGTGGCTCTTTTCGTGCCCTGCTGCTTGCTTTCTGGCAATTAGGGTTGAATTTTAGGGTGACAAGGATCAATTTGGCTTTTATGTGAGTGTCCAGTGTGATACTGCTGATATAAATCCTCCAGTTCATTTCCTTCAGTTGTATAGTTTTCTGTGAATTTTATGTGCTGCCTGTATCCAAATCTGATTTCTAGGGAAAAAGTGTTATTAGTGGAGGTCTGGATGCCTTGGAATTCATTGGGAAAAAGACAATGGATGTAATAGCTGAGGGAGATCCTGGATTCAAAAAAACAAAGGGCCTAATGAACAGAAACTCCACATTATCTCAGGTATGGCAGTTCCATATCAGCAGCTCATTGGTTTCTCTCGTTTCTTCTCCCTTCTTTTGCAGTCCCGTCATTATACAACCATTTTTACTATTGAACCAAACCCTTTCACTTCCCCTGCTCTGTATCTTCTGGCACTGACCTGAGTACTCTGCTTTTATTTTTCAGGTCTTACGAGAGGCAAAGGAGAAAGAAGAGCAGCAGACAGCTACTGAGGTTACCATGGCTACGGAGAAGAAAGCCCATTATGGGTTACTGTTTGATGAGTTTCAGGGTCTTTCTCATCTGGAGGCCTTAGAGATGCTTTCCAGAGAGAGTGAATCAAAGGTAATGGCCTTGAGCAATTTGCCTTCTATTTTGAAGTCAGCTGAGCAGGGAAAAAAAGACCAGAAATATATGGATATACATGTAAAATCGAGTGCTCAGAACTTCTATAAAGTGATGGATTACACAACTTCACGCTGACCCTTACATCATGATCTCATGTTTACCTTGGGAGTGTTATGTCCTGTCCTCAGCCCCTAAAGCCATTTTCTTTACCCAGCTACCCTCAGTTCTTGCATGTCTTCAACAACATTTCACAAATTACTCTTTCCTCATAGTCACTTGTTTGCTACCTTGGTCTGGAGAAAAGGAGAGTGTTGGAAGCGCAGCAGAGATTGCTGTCTCTGTCTTGAGGCAGGAAGGAGGGCAGACCAATGTGCGATTTCAGAAGTCATTCATTTTTTTAAGTGAAAAACTGAATAACTGCTGAAGAATCCATTATTATTTAATGGGTCCTCACAAACAGGTCTTTTTCTCTTTCCTCTTCCTTGTAGGAAAGTAACTACTTTCTTAATAACATTCAGCATGATGTTTTTATGTGCAGTGTGAACCAGTGTTGCATCTTCCATTGTCTTTCTTTTTCTTGTTGGATTTATGATTCTCTCTTTGGCTGTGCAGGTGAAATCGGTTCTAAGTACTCTCTCTGGAGAAGAGTTGGACACACTGAAGGAGGAAATGGAACAACTCAAAGAAGCATTTTCTTTACCTGAATTCTTTGAAGAAGAGGAGGAAGAAAAGAAGGGTAAAAGGTCCCCAGGTTCTGGAAGAACAAACTGGTTCTCAATGAAATTCTCAGTGTAGAACCAACCAGCCTTGATCACGAGCAATGGGCAGGTTGCCAAAGTTAAGTTATTCTTTAGCTGGATCCTAAAGCCAGCTGTGGCCAGGAGCATGACAGGTAGCAATACCCTTCATCTCTGGAAAGCTGCTGTGCATTAATTCTGTATCAGGAATGATTTCTTGCCAGAGGAGGATTAAAGTTGTTTAACTCCTGGGCAGTTCATACTGCTGACCTTGAGCCAAAGTACAAATTCAAAGAGATGCTGGGTTTCCTTGACCATGAGGGAAAAACTGTGAACAGAGATGTCCAACCTGTGGGAAAGCAAAAAGCCTTTTGATTTATTTGTTAAATGAGAGTTAGCCACACAGATCAAAAGGCTCAAGAGGTGCCTCTGTGTACAAGAGCCATCTGATTCTTGAGGATTATGCAGATTTAATTGTAAATTTCTCACACTGCTTTTACCTAAATGGCTCATCAGGGATGGCTTACACACCTGCACTTGCTATCATTTAACATTTAATGTATCTTTTATATTTGCACGTGATGAATCTCACAGCCTTCCTCCCACTGTTAACATCTGCCCTGCCATATATAACAGGAGAACCGTAGGCTTTAAGTGATATTTCAGGCTCTCCAAGGTGATGTGCAAGTTACTGCATTATAAAATGCTTCCTGTAAAAAAATAAAAATGGAATTACCTGAGCTACCAAACCAGAATTAAGGCAATAGAAGTTAACCTCCTGGCACTGGTGTCTCCACTATTTCATAACTTACCTTATAAATTGTCTTTAAACAGACTCAATACATCTTGCCTGAGGTGATGATTTGAAGAGAAATAAAGGAGGTAGTTGATAGATTTGGGCAGCACTAGCTCTGTATTGAAGTGGTGCTTATTCCTGTCTGTGTCCTTTGCATGGATTCTTTAACTTTTCCTGTTCTCTAGGAGATGAGGAGTTCACAAAAGAAGTAACAGAGTTGTTTTCAGAGTTGCGCATCTCCTCAAGCCCTGCCAAACTGATCACAGTGAGTTATTTCCTATCTCCTAAAAGCTGGAGAGATTTCTTACAAGAACTGCTTCTCTTCCTGTTTTGTTTGTGAAAATATCAAATGCATGAAAACAAGCCTTGTTTTAGATCCTTTGACGGTGGTAGGTGAAAGAGATGGGCCATTTCCTTTGACCTTATGGGGCAAAATCATGTTCTCTAATGTTTTTGGCTCTGAATCAGTAGACATCAATGTGTCTTTGCCCTTTCACTGTGCAGCTGTAAGTGGTGGCAAAGATAACCATGAGCACTAAGCCTTCAGCTGCCGCAGTGAAATCGCCCTACAGTCATGCACTGAAGCCCTCCTCTTGGTACAGAGCAGCTAGTTTTGCTATGTTCAGAACTTGGTATGAGGAAGCATCACTTTTCTTGCCTTCATTTTACTACCGTTCAGATCCACCAAGTGGCAGCAGTATGCTGCAGACAGGTTTTTAAAGCGCCTCTGTTAGTTGTGGTCTTGCTGGTAAACTAACGCCCTGTGCTGGAGAAATGACTGCCTTCAACTGCATCAGTGCAGCCAGCTGACCTGAAGCCACTAGGATCATTTGCTCTGATTGTTCTCACTAGCACAGGAATCATGGCTGTGTTCTTCCTCCGTAGAGATTCAGTACTCCATGTTTTGTGGTAGGCAGAGGGGCTTCATTCCAGTCATTAAATACTATGGCACGTCTTCATACAGGTGAGGACATCTGCTCATGAATGGATAGCACAATTCAACAGTAGTCTTCCTAAAGAAGAAAAAGAGAGTGAAGAGGATCAAGAAGTAGAATCCAGAGATGGTGACCACGATGCTAAAAAATCAGTAGAGGTAACTGATAAAGGAAGAGAATGTCTGACCATAGAGTGTTTACCTGGCTGCTGAGTTACAGTTGTGTTTCCCAGAGTTTGAGTGCAGATCCTGAGGTCTGAAAGTGCAGTGTAGTGACATCACATTGTGTGATTCACTTGTCTTAAAAGCTGCTAGTTTATGTGTGATCTGGGAAATTTTAACTCTTGCAGGATATTCATGCGTTTGCTATAAGAAGTCTGGCTGAACTGACAGCATGCTCCATTGAAATGTTCCACAAAACTGCAGCTTTGTGTCTATATGGTCAGAAACAAGAGGTGACAGCCACAGACAGAGCCAAGTCCCTTTCACAGTAAGTTCATCTCACTAAATGTGTAGCTTATAATTACTGACATACTGAATAAACTGTCTAATGATTCTTTGCAAATCATGGGATGTAGGGCTTTTGAGTTCCATATGTATGTTTAAAGTTGCAGTGGGTGGCATTACTATCTTCCAGCAGTATTCAGCTGCTTCTTTTTCCAGCTTAAAGGTATTTCTTGATAAGAAAGAGGAAACCCTACTTGAAAGCTTTTATTTAGCCAAGTAGAATGTTTGCCCTAAGCTTGTGCTAGTTAGTGGATAGGCATATAAAATCTGACAAAGCAGTTGTATAAAAGTGATTCTTAATTACCTCTTTACTAATCTTTTAGTATGTTAGGTATGTGATATTGTAAAAGTACTGCAGCTAAATTAGTACATTGGTCTTTCCAATAATGCATAACACGAGGTTTTTCTTTTATATCAGGAGATACTTGGCAAGCACATGAAATATGCAGTACTTTCTGATTCAGAAAATAACACTTGTCAGTAAAATAAAAAAAGGAGTTAGTACCATTCCTTCTTGAATGCATGTGTCTGTCCTTTGAATGCTGTTTCAGACATTCAGCTTTAATTGTTTGTTTTTATATCTTTCCCCTTCCTAATTTATACAGGGAACTTCCAGAGCTTTGTACACTGTTTGTATGCTCTATATCAGTTTTGGTTTAATTCAGCTGTATATGCATGGAAACAAGGTATTTGTGTGTTAGAGGAATGCTAAAAGTTATTCTTGCAGATGCATGTATTACATTGTTTTCCCACTCTTCTTCCACAGAATGACAATTGTGCTGTGTAAAGAACTGTCAGCTTTCTCTAAAGAGTTTACTACATGCTTAACGACTGCAGGGGTAAGAGTTACAACATAGTTCTTAGGAATGAGATGTGGCTAGTTGATTACAGCCTTGAGATCTTCACCACAAAGTACTTTTTGTGCTGGCACATTTACGTATGCACTTTTTTGCCTTGTAAACAGATCTTTTAGGTCAGTGTTCCCCAAATTGTGGTATCTGAATGTATGCCTAGCATTTGAATGCCTTCTGCTGCATTCAGACTGGCTGTGGGGGTGAGTGGAGAGGTGGAATGGAAGCTGACAGTACTAAGG
This sequence comes from Psittacus erithacus, assembly GCA_009867235.2. NCBI lineage: Eukaryota > Metazoa > Chordata > Aves > Psittaciformes > Psittacidae > Psittacus > Psittacus erithacus. Next base: position 9,831 of record WYDI02025607.1, on the reverse strand, counting down.
AGACAGAAGTAAATGAGGTTTGTGATCCTGATGTAGCTTTTCCAAAACATTCAGGTGTTATTGAAGATAGTATCAGTATCTCTCAATTCTCCAGCTGTCCACAGTACATTTAAAGATATAATGTGTATATTCATATGCGGCTTGCGTTGGGCATATGTGGGTTCCTTTGTTCTTATTTGCATGCTACAAGGCAGGTTGTCTGCAGCTTGCGACTTAGCTTTCCTAGAGTCAGGGGAGCAATGGTGATTTTAAGCCTACCGAGGATTTAGCTTTATCTTGCTTGAAGAAATGTGATCAAATTTTTAATCAGGATAATATACGTCTGATCTCTGCAGGTCAAAGAGAAAGCAGATGTGCTTAATCCCTTAATCACTGGAGTATTTTTGGAGGTCAGTTGTGCTAAAGTTAAAACGTTAAGTAATGCTTAAAAAATAGATATGCTGTTTTTTCCACTTTGGTATCCTTATGTGTGCCAAGCCTCATGGTTTAAGATTCTGCTTACTGATCTAATCACTTGAAAGCTCTAACAAATGTCTGTAGATTTGCACAAGAGATGAGTTACATAGTGAAAAGTGAGCCTGTATGGTCTCAGCTGACAGTTATGATGGATCAGAAGACACATACTACATCCAGCAGTCTGGTTTCCCAGAACTTAGGTGTCCAAAATCAAACCTTAGACAAGCTCAGAAATAAACATGCAAGAGTCCCATACTTCCTAGCTGTTAAATTGGTTCTCAGAGCTTGTAAACTTCTGAGGTGTGGTAGGAAATGGGTGTTTCCTGTTGGTGTGTTATTCCTTCCTGCCACGGCATTCTTATGCCTCACTTTGAAATGGATTCTCAAAAACAGTGTCCTGCATTTGGATTGCACTTGATCTTGTTTGGCAGTTTTGAAGCCAGTTGCTTTTTTGCCTAGTGGCATAAAACTCCTCAAAAACTTAATGTTAAATTGATTTCTAAAATGAAGCCTTAAAAATCCAACAAGCACAAGGCTTCTGTTACGTGCATTAATCAATGCTGTTTGAAATGAGTGTGTGGTTAGGAAAGCTGATTGGTAGCATAATTATTCATGTGTGTATTTTGATTTTTGTTTTCACAGGCTTCAAACAGTGCTTCATATATCCAAGATGCCTTCCAGCTCTTGCTGCCTGTACTTCAGATCTCTCTTATTGAGGCTAGAACGGAACTGTCACAGTAATAAACCCCCTTCTAATTAAGAACTTTTTGACCTTCCCACTTCTTAGTTTCCATGCTGGAGAGTGATGTAATGGCTGTTATTAAAGAGAAAAGGATTAACTCTGATCGCTGCTGCTGTAAGAATGATGATTAAATGCAGCCTGGCAATGACAGCTTCTACAGCACTGAGAGATGTGATTAGCATAGTCCAGGTTGGTGTGCAATGTGACAGACTTAAGTGCAGAATGCTTCTCTGTTTCCATGGACTGACTATATCTTCTCACTGAAATCCCTCTGCTGTATCTGTTAACAAGCCCTTTGTCTTCACAGTCCAGAGAGCTTCTCCCAGTGCTGGAGAGAAGAGTAGCAGCTGGCTAGTTAAAGAGTTAGCTAAAATCATGGTGTGATTTTTAAGTCAGAGAGACATAATTAAGCTCCTGATAGCTCTGCGTTGATGTTGAACTGAATATTGGATAGGAGGTGCAAGAAAAGGCAAATATTTATGAACCTTGCAGTTCCTAGGCTGGAAATAATAGAACTGGAAAGAGAGGATTCTTTATCAAGCTGTTGCTGCTGAAGAGAGGCCCTGGTTGCCTGAAGATGTCTGTTAATGACTCAGGGATGTGGGACTGGGACTCTGCCTAGGATGCTGTTCTCTTGCAGAGTGCTTGCTTCAGCATGAGCTGGGAAAATTCTGATCTGGCCCTAAGAATGGGGGTACTTTGCTTTATAGCAATAAATGAGAACTGGCTAAAAGAGATTGACTCATGTTTGGGCAATTTAATGAGAGAATTTAGCAGGAGGATTCCACTTCCTCAGTGCTGCTTCACTTGTCAGCCATGGACAACTCAGATACTGCTTGTCTCCTCTTTCTGTGTAAAAACACTATAATGCAATGCTCCTTCTTCTTGGAAGGTATATTAAAGTAGGGGGAGAGGAAGCAATTTGGTTCTGTTAGCAGGAGTCCTAATTTGTCTCAGAAGTTTCACATATGGTATCTGTTTCTTTGTGCTCTGAAAGTTCCCTGCTTTGTTCCTTTCTGCAATGTCTACCTTTTGAGCCTGCCTGTTGGGAGGGAGCAGCCTCTGTTGGAATCACAAGAGCAGAAATGCATAGCTAAAATGGAACTTCAAGAAGTCCAGAATAGCTAATCAGAGGTGACCAAGTGTCACACCTGCCTCTATACAGGCTCATTGGTGACAATGATGCTCAAATCCCGTTTGGAAAATCCTCTGGGTTTTAGCAGGTCTTGCATGTTTCAGCTGTACATTCCTCTATTTGTGCAGTAGAGAAGTGTTCTTATTATTAGAATACCTTTTGGATAATGCTCCTCTGATTTTATTTATATATATATGTATATATATATGGGAAAAGCCTTTCCTTAGTCATGGGTAGACCGATTAGATCTCTAAAGGGAGAGCTGGGTTTTTTTTTGCATCTTAAATGCAACTAAACTTGAAAGGAGAATGTGTGGGGTAAAAAAACCTGCACTACTATAAAGTCTGTATTTTTTTTCTTGGTTTGGTTGATAGCATTATTAAAGGAAGGATTTCTTTTGACAGCCATTTCGGTGAAAAGCCATTGAGGTAGCAGTGAGCACAAACATAATGAGAAGCAGGAACTGTGGGGATTTTCTTCTAGCCCTGACTGTGGTTTGTGGGACAAGGCTGGGACAGCTGAGGCTTTTCTCTAGCTTTCCCAGAGGAAAAAGTACTCTGAACCCAGGCTAGGAGTGAGGGCTCCCACAGCCGAGCTCCCAGTTCCTGCACCAGTGCAAAATGGTAGCTTTGCTCCTGCTAAAAAGCCAAAACATACAGAAATGGCAGAAGAGAAGAAATAAAGAGAAGAGAGGGTTATGGCACAGCAGTTGTTTTTCTTGCAGATACATTCTACTGACCTGCAGTGCTTTAGTATAGTTTAATAATTAAAGGAAATGAGGTGATTTGTTTTCAAGATGCAGACAGTAATTCTTTCTTTGCCCACCTGGATTTTGTTACAGCAGCCAGTAATCAAATGTGCACCAGCTTCACTGGTGTGCCAGTGCGAGGACTGCAGTAGTCAGCCAACTAAAACAGATCCACAGTTGCTGAAATCTTCCTACCCAAAGGATTCATCAGAATTCAGCATCCAACTGTCTGGAGGTCTTACTGCTTGGCCTTGCCTTGTGCATGAACCTAATGAGAGCTGGCAGTAATTTGAGCATTTGTGGTAGTGTTTGGGGAGGTAAGAGGTGGCTGAGAATAGAGAAGAGTTAGGTAAGATGCTGGCAGGGACTCGAGAAGGGTAAGAGGAAAAAAGCTTTCCACAATTATTTTCTTTCCTTGGGAGAGATTCAGTTATTTGCAGCTGTAAAAGCTGCTTCCTATCAGCTGCTGTGGAAAGGTTTAAAACATAAGAAAGGCTTGGTCCTCCCGATGGGCTCCGGGATGTGCTCCCAGCCCTTTTCCAGCCAGCTTCCCAGGGACTCCCTTTTCATTATTAAAACACACATGTTCTGTAGCAGCAAAACCTCTGACACAGGCGGGATGAGCAGTTGTTGTCACTTGAAAGAAACAGCAGCTACATTGCCACTGGTGGCACCACCAAGGGGACAGCATGTCCTACATCACCTACAGCACATATTAAATGCCTTGACTCAGAGGCAGGAAGGGGAGAATTTGTGGGAGGAGGAGACATTTCTTTCCCAGGTGTGGACACTGGATCCTAAATGAACTGGTCTACGATGATGGGATTTAAGCAGAGATTGGTCTTCTGTAGCCGAAGAAGATGTAAGTGCCCAGAAATAGAAGCTGTAAGTGCTTAGTACTGTGCTAATTAATGTTTTCTGTTAGTCCCTCAAATCTCTGCCCTGTGACAGCAGCTCAACGGTGACTGTACGCTGGTGTTTTGGGTCACCCTGCTGCAGGGTGAGAGTAGAGCCTGTGCAGCCTGTGGGTTGGGACCTGGATGTGGCTGCAAGTTCTGCTCTCTGCTCTCCTCCTGGGTGGTGGCAGCCACCCCTGTGCTGTAAGGCAGCAGTTAAAAATAAGGTTGAGCGTGGTGTTTGTACGGGAGGATCCTCCTAAGGTGGCAGGGCTGGATGCCATCAGGTCCCAACACCATACAGCCTCCCTGGATCCAAACAGGGTCCCACACTATGCTCCCTGTACGCATCTCTGCCAGGTTTCTGCACTGTACCCCAGGCTGCATTGACCTCGTGGCTTCATCCTGCCAGGACAGGCAGGATAGCTGCCATGGTTTACCCCAACACTGGCTGCGAAGAGTTCCCTGAGTGATTTGTATGTGAGCTGAAGCATCTCTGCTCCAAAGCACCACAGCTATTGACTGTAAAATTGGCAGCAACGGGGACTCTGCCATCGGCTTTGCTGAGCTGCTCCAGGGTTTATCCACCCTTGCTGTTAAAATACATCCCTTATTTCTGATCTAAACCCTCTGAGGGGAGTTTTGCTTTTCATTTAGGGCTCCAGTGGAGGAGGCCTGAGGCAGACATGGTTTTTAGGACAAGTGACTTCTATACAGCTGCCTGCTCCCCGCATTGAGTTACCCAGGGTTAGTCTCACTCTGTGGAAGAGGGCTCCATGTGTATTGCAATTACAGTAAATTAAAGTCAAATGACTGCGGGACCAAATTCGTTGTAGAGTCGAAGGTTTTAAATGGGGCAAATCTTGCGGGAGAGGTAATACCTTTTATTACGTGGAGAAAACAAATTAGCTTCCAGGTACACAAGCTCTTCTTGACATTATTGTTACTGTTATTATCCCATATTGGTGCTATTAGAAACGAGGGCATTGCATTAGAGGGGAAGCACATTATGCAGGTGTTTAGACCTGCTGGTAACTGCTCTCTGCTGACAGGTATTTGCTTAATGATATGTTGGAGTGAAAGCCAGCAGCAAGGACATGCATCAGAGGGAGCTGGGAATACTGAGTTCTGCCTGGCCTGGCCTTGCCAGGACATCTTGGAGCTGCCTGACACCTCTCACCAGGAGTGGAGCAAGGACCTGCTGGGGGCTCCTCTCACTGTGGTTTTAAGGACACCCCAAATCCCCTCTTCTCTAATTCCACTAGGGTCCTGATCATAGCACATTCCCAGACTGAGTCCTCTTGGATCCCAGTGCACGTTCCTATGAATGTCTGCAGCCTCCAGAGCTGCCCTGCCTTGCTTGCAAAGGGTCTTTCTGCTCCTGCCCATGCTGGAGGCAATACCTCTTGCAGGTATGCATGCGACTGGTCATGTTCCCAGTGTCATGTGCTGTACGTGGCAGAGCCAGTTTTTCTGCTCTCAAAATGGGACTGGGGAGGAGACTGCAACACTCAAATACCCAGATCCCCGGTAGCTGCCAGCCAGGCATCCAGGAGGCCACTTGTCTTCATCAGCTCCAGGTAAGGCACTTCTCTGTCTCCTTCGTGTCATTGAGAGGATTTAGAGACTCACGTATCAACTCCACAGGCTGAAAAAGCAGAACAGGAGGGCAGGGTGAAGCAGACAGTGCAGCAGGAACATCCCTGGGACAGCTTGTGCTCAGTGTGGTCTTGGGGATGGCAATGGGGCATCATGCTTGAGGGAAGGATTTTAGTTCCCTGGGTGAGACAGAAGCGGGCACTATGACATGTAAGCCCTTTGTACTGGTGGGTTAAGGCCATCCAGACTACTGTATCTGGTGGGATATGAATACAGAGATAGGCTGTGATCTGATCTATGTGCTCCTCATGCTTTGGTGTGCCGTGAAGGACAATCACAGCTTGTCAGTGAGAACCATGGAGCTATGGGCTGGGTTTTCTGGTTTGCCTACCTGGGCTCTAAGGAACAAGCTCATCTGGGTCAGGGAAACTTGCTTGCCCAGGACACTGCATGGCCAAGAAAGAGGAAAAACTGGATTTGCTGGTCTGGGATAGGGATAAAGCTGGGGGTTGGCAGCTGTCATCTGGGCCATGGATCATGGTGGGGGCTGCAAAGGATGCTGGAGACATTCCCTCAGGTGGGGGCGCAGGGGAGCCCTAGTGCAAAGCCTGAGGCCCACCTCTATGTACCTCTGTTCACCTTGTGACTTTCCTACCTGCTCAGACCCAAGCAGTGAAGGCACAAGGCAGGGGCATCCCCCATGGATCTGGGGCTGAACACACACTGCAGGAGCTGTGGAGCAGCTTTGGTGAGCAGGACTGGAGCTCAGGGTATCAGCTACACCTCCTGCATCTTCCCAGGGGCTGCCTTTTGTTTTGTTAATGTTTGATTATTTTTAATGATTTTAGATTAAAATGTAATTATTTTCAATCAGTAGTTGCACTTCTTAATTACAAAGATGAATTACATTGCTGTTTGCTATTAATTAGATTTTAACTTTGCACTGATTCCGCCTTTTATCAGTCACTTCCCATACTCCTCTCCCCATCCAACCTATCTCTCCCCCTATGCTGACCCAAACCCCACAGCTTCCCACTGCCCTGCAGGAGAAACTTGTCTAGAAAATACAAATCAATGTTATCTGCTCTTTTAAAAGCCCAAATGCCAACCATGTGATGTAATTTTTGGCTAAAAAACCATGAAGAGAAACCATTAATATTCTGCCTCCCTTCGTCAATGGCTGGAACAGAAACTGTTTCCCTATTACCTGCTGTGGCATGGGAGCAATCCTGCTCTTCCCTATGTGCAGAAGGGACCTGATCCCTCACCCCTGCTGCCTTTCCTTTGCTTTATTTTGCTATTTGTGGACCAGGCTATTCCCTGGGCTTTGTTTGGTCCTGCTATTTTTAAATCAAGCTTCTTTCTTTCCTTTTCACCTGTCACCCTTCGGGCACATTGTCAATGCTTGCTGTTGGCCTTGGCTTTCCTGCTCACTGCTGTCTCTGTCTCCCTCCTGTCATCATCATGTTCCTGGAGTAGGTCTCCTTTCTGCTGGGACTTCCTGGGACCTCCAGCCCCTGCTCTTTATTGACTCATCCCCATTTAATTTGAAGTAGTGTTGTAATTTGCACCTACTCCCAGGGGTTTAAGTGTGCTCCGTGCACATATGCCCTGAGAGTTCTCTCTCTGCTGTTGTCACCCTCCCTTTGCTGCTTCCCTGGGCAGAAAGCAATGGGTGCTGCTTGGTTGGGCACAAGTTCTGGTCCTGTTTGATGGGTTTTCTTGTGGAGGTCACAGACTGCTTTACCCCTTTCCCTGCTGTTTCAGGGGGTAGAGAGTGCACAGGGCCTCTTCTGAGATGGAGAAGAGAAAATCAAATGGTGGGATCCAGGGAGATGTTTTCATCCCTGAAAAGCTCCCCTTACTCCTGTTGCTCCTTCAGGGTCTCTTTGTGCTGTAGGTGTGACACTGTCGTGCCCCAGAGCTCTTTGGCTTCGTTGAAATGTCAACAATCCTGAAATGTGAGTGTTTGGTGTGAAACCAGTGGGACCTGTGGGGTTTGTGTGTGTTGGATGCTGCACACTGGCAATGAACCTCCCTCTGTGCCCTCTTGTAGGGTTTGGACGGGAAGATAAGGAGAAAGAGGAGAAGGAAAAGGACAAGGAAGAAGAAAAGGTAGAAGAGGAAAAGACTGAAAGAGAAAAAGAGAAGGACAAGAAGGAAGAGGCAAAGGTAGGGGCATGATGGAGTTTTCTGCTCATTAACTGCTGAACCATTTGCCAGAGGGTTTCCAGGCCAAAGTCCCCAGTGTGGTGCTTGGGGTGAGCCCAACACATCTCAAACTATCTGAAGCTGGGGGCTCATGTCATGGAGAGCAGGCAGCTATGGAGTAGGGCCACCTCTATAGGTGAGCACAATGCAGTAGGGACGTGAATGGTGCAGAGCTCCCAGGTTGCCTCTGAGCCCTGTGGAGAAGGATTCTTGGCACAGGCAGCAGCCAGGGTTTGCAGGGTGTCGAAAGCACCAGCCCCACCTGATTTACATCCTGACTGTGAAGGGAAGCTGTGTCTGATCCATGGCAGCCCCACGCCTCTGGTAAATGGAGCTGTGTCTAGGAAATCATGCTGCATGCATGGCTTTTTTACTGGGAGACAGCTCTCTCTTTGGTCCCAATATTCCTAGTCAGTAATCCCTCCTTTTCCTCCTATTTCAACTGCTGTGGACAGTGATGTCTGCACTGCACACACCATCAAATCGTTGCTCTTGGCTCCGCAGGTCTTTATGGAGCCATGGGTACATGTGGTTCCATAGCTGCACCATTGGTGCAAAGCCAGGCTCTAGATACCCACAAGATCAGCCATGTCCCTGACTCAAGGCTCTAGCACCAACACCAAATTGGGGTGCCAGTGTCCTTGGTGATGCTTGTCCTTTTCTCTTAGCCCCTGCAGGGAGATGGGGGAGAGGACAGCAGCAGCAGCAGCTCCGACAGCAACTTGAACGAGGTAACCATACCACCAGCTCTGTGCTGAGACCTGCCTGTTCCTCTGCACACCAGCCCTGTGGGGTTAGCGCCCTCTCTGTGGGTGCTACCAAATACCTAGCAGTACTAGAGGATAATACATGAAACACCCAGCACCTTCCTCACATGCTGTCCCTTTTCTTTTTGCTCCTGTCCCAGGCCCATGGCAGCAACAAGGATGATGAGAAGGAAGACAAGGACTAGCCTTTCTATGCTGCAGCGGCGGCGCATGCCCTGGGCCCACCAGGGAGGTGTGAATGTGAACAGCAGCATGTGCTGGATGGGGCCTGGGCCACTTTTAGGCAAATAAAGGCTTTTGCAGGCTACAAAGAGAAATGCTGTTTATTCATCCAGCCACACTGCTCATCCAGTGCTGTGTCGTTCCCGAGAGGGAAACAGCCAAGAAAAGGAGATGGGAGCTGTGTGAGCAGGTTTTGTTCAAGACAATGAAAGTCTGAAGAGAAATCCAGGGCTCTGGCTGCCTGGCTCTGCATAGTCCCCTTAAATCACATAGTATCACACTCCTCCCTGTCCCTTCCATGCTGCTTGCTATGGGATGGTGCAGCTCGAGGGGGGACAGATAGGATGCAGTGGTTGCAGAGCCCTGGGGCTGAGCTGATACAACTGACTGTGATTTCACATTCATCAAAACCATGCGAACAGCAGTTTTAGGTGAACAAAGCCCAAGAGCATCCTCTTTTTCCGCAGCGCTGCCCCAGCGTGTGCAGCCCAACCGGGGCAAAAAACGGGAAAAAAAGAAGGAAAAAATAGGGATAAATGATGTGGCACCGCCATCTACCGGGACTGGGACGTGTGACGGCTGGTCCGGGTTTCATAACCGCTCCGCTGTGCTGTAGGGCACCTCGAAGTCTCCCCATCAACCAAGAACTTCAATGCAAACCTGAGAACAAGCGCTCTCCGCTGCATCACTGCCTTGATCGGCTTTCCTTAAGGAGTCTATTTTTAAGGGTATGTTCTCGAGTAATGCAGATTTCAGGCCAAGTTGAGTTTAAGAGTCAATACCACAGAGGGTTTCACTCGAAACTACAGAGCATGGCTTTAGATGTTGTTTTCATGGAACAAATGCAGCTGGCTCTAGTATAATCACAAAAACCAGCAGGAAAGATGCAGAGGAATGTTGTCTTAATTGTCTGGCACAAAGATTAAAGGAAAAACATGAAGATGGGAAAAACAAACATCCCCAAAAGCTAAATGGGGTTTCAATGCTCTGGTTTGGCTCCAGCAGAGAAAGACTGAGTCTGAGTGCCTTACTGCTCCACAAACAAGGGTTCCTAA
>WYDI02025606.1:0-22082 GCA_009867235.2 Psittacus erithacus | reverse complement strand
AAAGTTAGAAACACAGTGCTGCACCAGCCACTAAGAAGGAGAAAAAATGACTGCTACTGCTGAACCCATGACAGTAGGAGTTGCAAAGAGCCTACAAGATTGAGCCGAAGAGCATATAAGCATTTAAATATTGTAGCTGATCGTGTGCCAGTTCTCAGATCTGTTCCCTAGCCCTGTTTAATTAATTGATATAGACAGGGCGATAGAAACCACATGGCATGGACATAAGGCAGCTCGCAGAAAAATAACAAAAAAAATTCCCACATGGACGGATTGTCCCACATGGCTTGAGGGTGAACACAGACAGACGTTATTGTTGACATTACCATCTATTTCCCTTTTATCTATTGTTTCCTTTTTCTATGTCTCTTTTCTAGACAAGGAAGCAAATCTAAAAATAAAGCCCTTTTTTCCTTGAAGAAAGTTACTTGCTGGTAGCCTTTTTCGTCTCCTTCCTTTGTTCCCAGTCAGTTGCTCTTCTAACACAACTGGATATAATAAAAGAAAGCTGAAGATGGAGGAAAAACTTTGTTTTTCTGAGAAAGCATCTTCCATAGAAAAGCTACAAAAATTATTAGATTTCAGATGTCCCCTGCAGCTGAAAGCTGGAGATGGTGTCCTGAGCAATTGCTGCTTTTTAGGTTCCTGAACCTGCTGGTTTGTTTGGGGCTTTTTTTTTAGTAGAGTGGGGATTTTAATATAATTTCCAACTGGACCAGGTGAAAAATACTAACCATCACTTCTCTTTCCTAAGCATCATTTACTAGCTTATGCATTTCTGGTTTAGGCTCCTGCGTGATCATTTTCTTATTAATAAGTGTCTTTTTATAGACTCACAGAATCATTTAGGTTGGAAAAGACCTTTAAGACCATCTTTTTCCTCAATATTCCATCAAAGGATGATCTAAAAAATACTCAAATAATATTGTTTTAGCTGAAAGCACAAAGGACTGATAATTCAGCAGCACTAAATTGATACTATTGAGCCCAGAAGCTGACATAACACGTCCTGTAGTGCAGGGGTAACAAACCAGCAGATAGGTCTGCTTACAGCATTATTCCACCCCTCAGCTCTCTTCTGGCTCTGGTGCTCAGAGAGTTGAATGAGTTTGATCAAACAATGGTGATTCTCTCATGCCATCATATTCTGTAGGACACCTTTGTAAGAGAAGCTACCAAGTTTTGGAGCATTTCTTTTTCCTTCTTCACTATTTCCACATTGAATCTACTCTGAAGTACAGCAAATAGCACATGAACCTTAACTTCATTTCTGTTATATTAGAAAGATATTCTTATATAGCAAGAGAATGGCACAAGCAGAAGTGCTGTAGCCAGGTGTGAACTGGAGTAGTCCTGATTCCCTTCCAAATTGCACTGAGGTTAGTAAGCCCAGTACTTCAGCAGGACACACACAATTGATCCTCCTTAGCCACCTCTTACAGCTTCACCAGAGGTACAAGGAACAATTCAACCTTTTTATTTAATATTTGAACTTCTTTCCTGTAGCTTCAGCAAATTTAGTGGTATGCTCTGGTACCAGATATTTTCACTTCAAGAAATGACAGTTAATAAAATGCTTTATCTTACCCTTTTATAAAACATGGTTCTAATCTGAAAACTTACAGTGTAAGCCAGCAGTGAAACTTCCAGTCCTCTCTACTTTTGAAAACTAATCACTTTGCTGCTTCCTTATAAGCCAAAATTTGCTTATGTACATGTTCATAAAGAATACCAAATATTAAATGTTGAAATGTTAGAGCTTACCACCAAAACCATTTTGCTTAACAGGGTGCCAAAAAATTTCAGTTTGATGCTTCTAAATTTTGTTGAAGACTTAGCAGGCATAGACAGTATTGTAATACTCAGTGGGATGAATCCAGAGCCTTGAGACATGCTTAAGATCAAAAAAAAAAGGAAAATAAGTTCTGTACCTTCTGGATTCTCTCAGTTTGATGCCAACAGGATCGCTACTACAGGCAATATGTAGATGCCATGCAACATAATAGAGTCCCACAGTACAAAGACACAATGCCTACAATACATTTGCAGGAGAAGGGCCAGAGCATCCTTGATAATCAGAAGTTTTAGGCAGATACTTAGTTTCTCAGGAGCTCAGGGCCAGTCAGACCATCTCCTGCCAACAAAAGGAGGAAAATTCTTCACTCTGTAAGATACTTCTCATCCACTGTCCCAGCATGTTCCCAGTAATGAAAACATTTTTCACAAGTTTTATTGTCCTCAGCTCTGTAGAGACTCTGGCTGAAATCTGCATTTCTGCCCATTAAAGAAATAAAATCTTTTTCATTTAATGCTGTCCAAATTTTGAATTGGAATAAATAAGGAAATAATACATAGCCACCAAATATTTATTTTGTGCCACCAAACACAAGGACACACCTAGCAAATCTTGGAAGAGAGGAGAAATATCAACTAGGCCTGATAACACAATGTGAACAAACACTGTTAAGGAAAAGATTTTCTGCAGTCTTTATAGAAGCCATTATTCAAAGACAGCATTAGCACACAAAAATCAGAAGTTGGTATCTTGCATATTCTGGGTTTATTCACAATTAAAGATGTTTTCTTATCTAGACAGCAAATGTTTAAATCACATTTTCAGTGCTAGAAATAAAACATTGATTATTCTTCTCAGAACTAGCAATTTAAAAAGTTTCTAGCAGAAATGTTACTCTATCAATCACACAACATGTATGCCTCTCAAATCGTGTTTTGCTCAACATTTGTGAAACAATTTCTGATGAACAGTTACAGGACCCAGGGCCATGCTTGCTTCAGCTATTCCTTGCTGCAGCAGATCAACATGCTAAAGACTGGCATGCTCCCAAGGTGACCCACTACAACCAAGTAGGCACCAGAGACCTGGAGGAGAGGAGATGGTGCAGGCCATGCTGAATGATTCTGTGCATCAGTTATCCCGAGCAGTCACAGGCAGAAACAAACTTAGGTACCCATGCAACCCAAACCCCTAAAAAGCAGTAAACGAATCAGTCCATAGAGTCTTTCTTCAACTTAGGGGGGCTATAAAGATGCTGAGTAGGGACTCTTCATTAGGGACTGTAGTGATAGGACAAGGGGTAATGGGTTAAAACTTAAACAGGGGAAGTTTAGACTGGATATAAGGAAGAAGTTCTTTACTGTAAGGGTGGTGAGGCACTGGAATGGGTTGCCCAAGGAAGCTGTGAATGCTCCATCCCTGGTGATATTCAAGGCCAGGCTGGACAGAGTCTTGGGTGACATGGCTTAGTGTGAGGTGCCCCTGCCCATGGCAGGGGGGTTGGAACCTGATGATCTTAAGGTCCTTTCCAACTCTAACTCTTCTATGATTCTATAACATGGCAGTGGCGTGTTCTCAGTATCCCTCATTCATTACACCTTCCTAGCTGTGCTCCAAAGCTAACACAGCACAGAGAGTTAGCAAATCCCATCACTCAGGTGTCAGAGCACCTAAACAGGATAGAATAAATCCAACCAACCTTTGTCTGTCTCCTGCAATTGCCATTAATGACAATCATTGTTACATCTGCTGTCTGCATAACTGAAAGTACACCAGGGACTCAGATCCCAAAGGACACATGATCTGTATCTCCCATCTATATACTGAAAATTACACCCTTCTGTTTTAACTCCATGTACCATATTCTCACAATTTAAAGACCTAGGAAGTGGTTGGTAAATAACTGCATGCTACAAAATTTGAAGACAATCTGCACAAGGAAAATTTGCAAATATTAAATTCATCTCAGCCTTTTTGATTCCCAACAATCTCAAAGATTGTTGACAACAGACAAACAGGAAAATAAAAAAAATTAACCATAGAAAAGTATTGCTCAGTATAGAGGTCTTTAATTTGGTTGAATTTAATGAAAAGCCCTTACGCAAAATATTTCTCTATGATTAATAAGTAATTACCATGCATTGTTATCAACCTAGAATGCATTATGATGCAGGGTACGGGCCTACTAAGCACACAGATAATGGACTGAATCATGAAGTCCTTCTTTACACTGATTTTACATGAATTATTATTCCAAGTTCCCTTAAATTAAATTGGTTATTCCTAGCATTGTTTCTTTTTCCTCCTTTAAATGTCTTAATTGGAGAAAATAGGCAGAAAAGAAACAATCTTAAAGAGTAAAAATCAAATTCAGATTAATTCATCCATTTGTTGTTTTGTTCAAACAAATTAGTCACAGTGGAACTACAGTGTCAGGGACATTTGGGTAGGAAAAAGGAGCTTCTAGCCTAGCTGGTATAGCCTCCAATTCCTTAATTGTTAAGAAATATTTAGTTGTAGTAAAATACACTACTTTTACCTGTTGCTTTATTTTTCTCAGTAATGCTCCTTCTTATACTGCGCATTTCATGAAAAACCCGTCTTCTTGGAGACCTTCAAATGTGGGGTTTTGTAGTGCTGAAGAGGAACACCAGGAGCTGGGGTCTACAGTTCACCTCCTGCAGTTCAGAAACTGCATTCTGTCGCAAAATGCTTACTTCTAATTTTTCACTTTTAAGCAACAACTATTTAAATTATTAATGGTGTTTTTCTCTGATGCTTAAATTTAACTTATTTTCATTCTCTGGCGCCTAAACAGAACTACTTTTATTCTTGAGAATGGTTGTCACGTTAAGACACCAGGTAGTCTACTCACTTTCCAAGAAGGGCGAGACCCTTGCATCCAACCCACCTGCCCACCCTGGGCAGCCTGCCAAGTCAGAGGGTGTTCACCCAACCTATTCAGGGACCCTTCAACAAGCAGCACTTTAGGCCAAATCCCTTATAATCAGTTTCCGGAAACTTATATCAAGAAATTTATTACTCGTGACAGGATACAGATTCGAGATAGCCGGTGACAGTGACTGACTGCAAGAACAGATTTGATTTGCAATAACCGATCGATGATAATACTAAATAGCTAGCAAGATGTTAAATAAGTAAATGCACATAACACAGAGCTCTTACCCAACAGGCATCCCTATGGGGGGGAGAAGAGAGATCCAGCCCGTTGACTGATCCCAGACGTTTTGATGTGGGCTTCTTCCCAAATATCTCCCTTCTCTTTTGCCAATTTATACTATTTTACTCTTAGGTGGAGCTTGAGTTACTCTAGTCATACATAATGATCCTTGGGATGATTGCCCCTGCTGGCGAGCTCGAGTCCTTTAGAAACGTATTGACACAAGTTCCTATCAGACATTCATCTTCTTGGGGGAGCAGGGTCCCTGATTTTAAAAGATGCGTTTCTGTTGCCTATTTTATTCCATGTTACAATTTAACTAGCAATGACAGAACATATCTGTTCCCTATTCTGAGTTAAGACAATACACAGTTTAATTATCAAAGACAGAACATACCTGTTCCCTATTCTATGTTAAGACAATGCAGAATTTGAAGAAAGCTCATAACTTTTTCCTTGGTCCGTTACTATCAAGGACATTATAATGAGCAAAGTTCAGCTACAGGATACGATTTCACCATCATTGCTGAGACAGCAGTTGCGATCCACCTTTCTTGATGGCAACTATGCAGTTTTCTTTACTCCTGATAACAGGGATGAGCCGTGGTACCTCCGTACCACTCTACTCCCCATTTCAAGGATATTGCACCTCATTCTTACAGACCTTGTCTGTTTCCTTGGGAGCAGCAACTGTGTCTCACCTTGAGAGCGAGCAGCAATTGTCAAAGCTTCTTTAATATTACAGCCTCTGAGCTGAACTTTGCAAAGCCATATTTCCTTATTTTCCCCAATTTTGGTTATTTTCCTACAATGGTGAAATTAGAAATGGTTGGATTTACTTTGTAAAAATTTTGTCTTTTAGTTCCCAGAAGCTTCAGGGAATCCAGAGCCAAATTACAAAATATCATTTTAATAGACATCTTCCATAGTTCATCTTAGACCGAATGATGGCTGCGGCCAAAGCAACTAAGACCAGAAAATCAGGTCTTCAGTCATCTGTAAGGGAATTAAAAATGCTTTCCTTGAGCTTCTCACCTTTCTGAGTTTGACTGGCTAGCATTTCCTTACAGATTTTTTTTCTTTCAATAATTAATGTATTCCTGAGAACACCAAAAATATCAGGGCCTGTGATCAAGTCAAATCATGAAACACTCAATAAATCATGATTCAGAATTCTTGCCAATTCCTGACATATCTAATGTTTAATTTGCAATTTAAAGTTAACATCCGAAGAGAAACAATTGAAAAGAAGTGCAACTAAGAAAAGTACCAACCCCCTGAAGACAGAGATTTATTAATGTAACTTATAACAATTCTATAACAAATCTTAGATATGTAAATACACAGAAATGTGGGTTTCTGGAAAAGGAGAAAAATAACTTTCAAAGCAAAGCAGAGATAAAGTAGTGTTGATGTAGAGCTGACATCTGCCTGTGCAACAGCAGTATATTACCTTTAAATAATATATAGAAACTGTGTAAATGCACTTTAATTATGGGCATTTTAGAGGAGACTTTTTTTTTCCCGTAGTTGAAATCAGCTGTCATTATGTGTTAGCATAATATTTTACAGAATTTTTAAATGGATGTTTAAATATGGACACACAATGGGTTTTGTTATACTCAAATACATAAAATAAACCACAGAAAAATACAATTGTTTTTATGATGTTCTAAATAAGTAAATCAGCAATTTCTTTCTTGAATTTTCCCCAAACCTGCTGTGACCACCTCTACCTCACTTACATAACTGCAATTCACTTCCTCTTTGAAGGGCAATATAAGAAAAAAATCTATCAAATTTTAAAATTCAGGAACAAACCATACCCCGCTTGCTCACACACTATGATTAGTTTACTGTTTTGTTTCTTTCTCTGGAAGAAATTCATTCCTTGGCACCAGAAAACAGAGTTAGGCCCTCGACCTATTTTGAGAACACTCTCAAATAGTAACAGCCCCAGTTCGCTTTAGGTAGTGCTCTGTTGAGTTAGTGCTCCATTGCTAATTAGAAATGCTTCTAGTTAAAACAATGCAACTGCAGAGGCATAAGGATGGATGAAGTGAAATCAGATGGAGCCATCCTCTCCAAACCTCTCTGTCCTGTTAAACTGGAATAGAAATCACATAAAAATAAGATTCTTTTGTGAGATTTTTGCTCCTTTCTGTTTGCCATAGTCATTGCTTTTAGGAGACCATTTTTCTGTCATTTCAATAGTTCTTAAAAGCATGAACATAAATGCTGAGCTGAGGGAGTTAGGCATGCAATTCAGATCATACAAAACCTCATCAACCTGGTTTATTCCAGACCATACACCCTGAACTGTTATTTCCACATTATTATATGTACCACTCTGCACATTTTGCCCAAGGCTGGCTAAAAGAGTTACGTCTTCTTCAGAAAGCGCTAGCTGGCATCGTCAGTGGGAGGCAGAGGATGAGAGTTTTGTACACCACCACCAGTTTCAGCAAACAGTCACAACATTATTCCACATACAGCTATTGAGAAATTCCAGCATCACTTATCTCACATGCATATTAGCTTACTGCAGTCCCTCACCTTACAGGATACATCTCCAGAGGAAGATTTCCATGACTAACCTCTTCCCTGAGTAAAATTACACATTGGAATGAGACCTTGCTTAATCAGTGCTCAAATCAGAATATTTTTCCTGAACAGTAGCATGGAGAAAACTTATTGCTCACCCGCCCTGCATACAGCAACTTGAACAAACAGTGTACCCACAGCACAAATGACACCTAGTGCAAACCTTCAACCCGGTGCTATAGTCACTGCCAAAAAGACAAGTAGCAGGAAAAATAATTCCTTGGCCAGAAGTAGGAATGTTTCCTGTCTTTGACAAGATGGGAGAGTAGTGATCAGCTCACTGGCAGGCAGTATATATATGATGTTAATGATTCAAATAGGAAAGAGGGGGAGGAAAAAGAGAAGTCATCTGTGAACAATTAATGCATCTGTGGCTAAGTCTCACGTAAATAGGTTGTTCTGCCTTCTGGTGCTTAATTAGTATGCTCTGTTCAGTACATACTGAACAGAGTCCCCAGTCAGCAATGCCTCGAAAACAAATTAAAAGGAGCATAATAAATCTTGCTTTTTCTCCAAACATGCAAATCTCTCTGTACACCTATGTACAAATATATATATATATATGCACATGTAGGGAGAGACAGAATATAAGAAAATAAAGTTACAGGAGGAAAACATAGCAACTGCCATCATGTTCATTTCTCATCTTTCCGAAAAATCTGCTTTGTAGGGCTGCAGAGCTGATGACAGCCTGCATGAGGACAGAGCTTGGTGAATAATTCAGACCCAGTAAATTTTAGATATAGCTCACAACTTCAGCATCTTGCAGATCAGTCAACTGTACTTGTAGACTGTACTTGTATGTCTGAGAAAAAAAGCAACAAAACAAACCAAGTCACACAAAAAACTGAACACACATCTGTGAAAACCATAAATGTGCCAATATATCTATTTTCTCATGTCAATAATTTGATAACAATAATAATGCATTTCACCATTAAACGTTCTGCTTACTAGTGTCTTGGGGAGGGGGTCTGTATTTGACTCTAGTGAGAGCAGAATGGTACCCCGGAGTGCTTTCTCACAAGTCACCAATGCAACCACAAGAGGTTTGGCCTCCTCAGCATTAGTACCCTTGCGCTTTTCAAAATGGCCACATCATAAAAGAAGGTGCTCACCCAGCAAGGGAGAAAAAATGATGCTGTATTAAGGCAGATTAGTTTACAAAAGCAGTGAGAGACTTAAAGTGATACACAGCCTGTGCTGATAAAAAATTATATGTCTTTCAAGTGCACTCCCAAAGGAATTGAGTAGGTGCTGTAACAAATTATTATCTAATATAATTAAACACAAACCCCAGAAATAGTAAAATAGTATTAAGGGACAGGTTTGCATTGCTGATGCAGTGGCATTGCAAGCAAAGATCCCATTAGAGGTAACGGGAGCTGAAGTTATAACCCACTATGCAGCGTCAAAACTAATGTCCCTGTGGTTTTGGCTTAAACTGGCAGAGTTAGGGCAGCAACCTGATTTGTAATTCTCCCCATCATGTGCAGACAGCAGACCTCACAATGCCCCTCTTCCCTTTCTCCCTCCCAAACATATTTTTAAGAAATTCACATTTGTGCAGGAGGGAAGGAGGATCAGGCATGCTATGTATAATTGTGCATTTCCTTTGCTTTTGTTGCTTTAAATCAAGCCTTTACTTTTTTAGCATGATTAATGGTTAGAGCAAAGGGCTACCACTGAGAGCTTTGATGCTTTTCACTTTGTAACCATGGGTAAATCACCTTTGGACTGCCGCAGCCAGGCTGTTAGCAAGGTGAAGAAAGCTGCTCTCCCTGTCTAAAATCACCCTTCAGCTCTTACAAAAACAAATTGCACCAGCTTGTGGCCAGTGCAAATCACTGGGATGCCTGGTAGCAGTATTTCTCAAATGAAATACTCCCTGGGAGTGCATTTCATACCTCCCAGGCTCTGATCACCTGCTGATAACAGGTTTTTCTTCATCACTTAAGCTCTTTCAGGGAATGGTCAGCTTTAAACAG
This sequence comes from Psittacus erithacus, assembly GCA_009867235.2. Lineage (NCBI taxonomy): Eukaryota > Metazoa > Chordata > Aves > Psittaciformes > Psittacidae > Psittacus > Psittacus erithacus. The sequence goes on along the minus strand of WYDI02025606.1, from coordinate 12,514 downwards.
ACTAGATGCCCACATACAAATGCTGCAGCCCAGTTCCAATCTAAACCTGTGGGCTTGGGCTATCTCCCATCTTTGAATTAGACCTGATGATTCCGAAGTGCTGGAATGAAAACAATGCAAGTATGGAATCTGTATAAATGTGTGTAGGGGTTTTATTCATTTTCATAACCTGTAAGTGCTTGGGATAATGTGTTTACATTACTGCTGGAAAAGAACCTTACCTGTGCTAAGAGCGGAGATGGGCTTTCACACCAACATGTGGTTGATGGGGTGAACTATGCTCTCTACAAGCCTGTGAATGACACCAAATTGAGGGGAGTTGTAGGGCAGGGCTACCCTTCAGAGGGAACTCAGCAAGCTGGAAGAGAGACCATCAAAAAGTTCCTGAAGTCCCCAAAAGACAGATGCAGAGCCCTGAATGTGGAATGGACCAACCCTGTGAATCTACACTGACTAGCTGGGCAGCAGCTCTGCGTAAAATAACCTTGGAGTCCTGATGGATGCCTGTTGGATGGGTCAGTGGACCCCAGCATTAATTTCTGTATCATTCTGCCTTCCAGCAAGCTCACAGCAAAGCCATCTTATGCACATCATGCATTATTTGCCCTTCACCATCCAAATGTGGCAGGGAATTAATCCCATTTTATGTCAAGGAAAACATACAGAGATCTGCAAACTTGAGTCTGGTTCACTGGCACCAACCACCCAGTGAATCAGTAGTAAAAGCAGAATTAAAAAGCAAGAATTACTGGCTCCCAGTTCCACCAACTATCCATTCAACCATAAGGATTTTACATGAAAACCTTGTCTTGACTTGGCCCACTTTCATGATGTGTTTAACAGCACTGAGCACAACAGCTTTCTGGCCTACAAGTGATAATTCTTGGCATTACTGTGATGCAGATTATGATAATTATTAATAATGTGCTAGGGTATGAATAAATTGTGGGGAATATACAAAATTATACTGGTGCAGAGCAGTGAGCTGTAAGACAGCATTAAAAAAATAACTCATGGAAGAGTATGCATAATAAAGTAATAATTGTCACACAAGTGATAACCAGCAGGACAAAGAGTTTTGGACTGGCTTTTTCATGTATGTTTGTACAGTACTTGGCACTATCCATAATCAAGCCTGCTACATACTATTATGGTAAATAAATTAAAAAAAATAAAAAAAGAAGACAGTAAAACAAACTTTGAGACATACAGAGAGCTTGTCTCCAATACAGAGAAAGAGAAAAGGTGGGGAAAAATAGCAGAAAATGTTAATTCAGTAGGGGAGAAGGTTTGCTACACCCATACCTCTTCCTCCTTTCTGGCCATAATACTGAAAAATTTAATAACTGAGTAATGAGAACAAAAATCGCTGAATCAATATTCGATACAACCTTGGTTTTCAATGCAAGCCATTTCTGTATTTGGCACACTGTTCAAATCACTTTTATACTCCCCCTATCACAAACTAACTGTAAACACGCGTATGAATGCAACTAAGACAATAAAAGGTTTTGAAGGTATTGCCCTGGCCTCAGCCATTCTGTCATTTCTAAAATTTCACAGACTGACCTTCTTGTCCAGCAGATTCAAACTCAAAAACCAGACACATGGAACCTGGCTCATTTCCAGAGAGAATACTAGGAATCCACCAAACCTGTTAAACCCCTGTACTGAAAGGGTCAAGTACAAAGTCATGTTTTACTTGAAGTTTGAACCCTCCTGGAAAGAAAGGTTTTCAGATTAACTGAAAAACCCCACAGTTTCATGTGTACTAAGTCAGAGGCAAAGTCTATACATATCACCCTCAAAAGATGAGAGAATTCACTGATCTTTTCCAAGACAGCAGGGGCAATTATTCCACTTTCTGCATTGCTTCTGCCACTGCCTATTAATTGTTTGATTGTTCTTTGCTGTTGTCTTTTGAAACACCTGTTATTACATTCTATTCTTAGTATTATAACACGCAAATATGAATTACAAATGAAGTAGCACAAAGAAAAGTCAATGGCATGAGCTGAAGCAAAAAATACAGTTTTATGAAAATATTTAATACCTTTCACAAAATCCAGTGTTCAAATCACAGAATCATAGAATCATAGAATAGTTAGAGTTAGAAAGGACCTTAAGATCATCTAGTTCCAACCCCCTCCCATGGACAGGGACACCTCACATTAAACCATGTCACCCAAGGCTCTGTCCAACCTGGCCCTGAACACTGCCAGGGATGGAGCATTCACAGCTTCCTTGGGCAACCCATTCCAGTGCCTCACCATCCTCACAGTAAAGAACTTCTTCCTTATAGCCAATCTAAACTTCCCCTGTTTAAGTCCAAACCTGTTACCCCTTGTCCTATCACTATATCCTTAATGAAGTGTCCCTCCCCAGCACCTTTATAGGCCCCCTTCAGATACTGGAAGGCTGCTTTGAGGTCTCCATGCAGCCTTCTCTTCTCCATGATGAACAGTCCCAACTTTCTCAGCCTGTCCTGTCTCCAGTAAAGTAAATGGCAGAATGAGGCACTTCATCCCACGTTCTGGTATAGCTCCACCACTGTACTTCTGAAATGAGTGAGAAATCCAGGTAATTAAACAGTATAAATCCTCTGATCCTTTGGTTTTCTAGATGGCACCTGCTAGAACTGGTATAATAATTACTGATTACAGGGGCCTAAGTGTCTATGATTGCATGACAGCAAGAATAACTCTCAATTCATTTCACAGAGACAACAAAAGAAAATGTTTTTCAGCTATTGACTGTACTTTTAGCATTTCTAAAGTATTATTCACCATAGTATCAGTGAAAACATTAGAATATAAAACTGAAATTCTTCCTAGACAACCATTAATCCCCTGGGTCATTTATACACAGGATATTTATCTTACATCCTTTAGGGTATGCAAACAATATGGGCTCCAGTTTCCATATTCAAATACAGCTCTTAATAAGTAGGAGAGCAGTATATGCTCAGAAAAACTATTCATCAATTGGGTCTTTAAAATGAAGAGCACTTTTATAGCAATGACTTCGAACAGCTAATATCATGGAAACATGATAATAATTGGCTTAAATAACTAATTTTGGCACCAAACAAAATTGTTTCATCTTTTAATTCAGCAGATACTTGCTTCAGAATTAATAATTTAATATCTCTATTTAAAAGAAACAACCCATATAAATTGTACATCATTGGTATTGCAACAGGCCACTCTACTAAATTTATGTTTCAACAAGTGTCTATTTCTTTTTTTTTTAAGAATTCGCTCATTTTTTGATAGATCCAAAGTCATTAAGTGGGTGATGGTAATTTTAGTAACACATAATATTAAATGCCTTGAAATGTTTGCATATCTGAGAGGAAATAAAGCAGCATCTTTAAATACAAGTTAAAAATTTATTTGATTCTTATACATTATATTCTTGAATATGGTATTATAGTTAGCAATAACAACCCTATGGTCCTATTCTGACATCAAAGTTAAGGCATGCTGGGCTCTGCACAAACACAAAGACCACAAGAACTGACAATCTAAACAAACAAATTAGCAAATGAAGAAGGAAATGTCTTCTATAACATTAACACAGCCTGAAGCAGACTTGAGCCTGTTAAAGACGACCAGGCACCATTGCACATTAGATTTTTGCCACCACAATGCAATTAAACTGTACGCTGGCACTAGTCCATCAGGCAAATACAAACTACATTAGTAGTTCTATGCCCTAAAATTGCAAGCACTTCCATGCCATGATTATCTGTTATAGCAGCTACTGTGAACACTGTATGAAAAAATACACACTTGGTGAACCTCCACCAAGAAGGAATCATACTTACAATTTATTAGCATTTCTATTATCTAGAACAAAAAATTTCTGAGGGTATGTGGCCTTCTTCACCTTACATCATTCATGCTTAGTCTAATGAAAATAAACCTGACAGCAGTAACCAACACATCTCTAACAGCCCAGCATCCACCTTACGTATTTTATTATTTTAAAAGCATCAAGAAGCAGAGGGAAAAACAAGAACACCAGTAAAACTCACTGTTCTTAGCATCACCAAAGCAAAGAGAGACAAGCAGTCAGACAATAAATATTAAACACTCAAAAGAGCTCCTTCTAAAAATGAAACTGTCAGCATTGACTATAAGTGTTTGTTTATTATTGATCTTGGGACCTGCAGTTGTCATGAGGTATTACAGATTGCAAACTCTTTGTTTCAGAAATCAGGCATTAAGAATTTTGATAGCAAAATAACAGGGGAAGCAATTTATCTCTTAAAAAAATAATCTCAATTTTATAGCTCTCCTTTCATTTGAAAGCTTCATTTGAAGTTTTCAGTCTCTCCTATATTAAAAGAAGAGTTCTAAACCAGCATGAAACACTCACAGTGGGAGGTATCTTCTAAATTAATACATAAACTTGAGGCCACCTTTTACAGTGTAAGAGTATAATCTAGAAATAATTTTTGGAAACCCTGATTAAAAAAGACCAGGGAAAAACCCCAGTAAGTTCTCACAAGTGGGGAATAAGTTACACATCAGAACAGGAAATGCTGGTTAAAAAGACTGTAATCATGCAAAACCTAGTTACAGTCTCAAGCATAGACAGAAGATACTCAAGTTGGATTGCAAATCTTTCACTGAAGGAAGTATCTTCATTAGTGTTTACAAAATCAGACCTTCCAAATTATATTTTTTTAAGCTTTTGTTGTAATGTTTCATCCAATTGCATTAAATAAATCATAGGATTAAGTTTTCTGTCTATGTCTCATCAGCTGGGAAGAGAAGCAATTCCACCACCTTGGATGCATCTACCCTGCAAACTAGGCCATGACAGGGACAGTGGACCTCCCAGCTGAGAGCCAGTTTGCTGAGCTGTGCAGAGTTACTTGTTCCAAACCCCATGCAGGACTTTCAAAAGTCAGTGATGCAATATTCTGACATTACTATTGTACATCATACATGGAAAACTGGAATGGAAAATTAGGTAGGTGTGTAACCTCATGCATTCCAGCACAGCTCATAAACCTTACTGTGCTGAGACAGAGTCAGGTTTTTTAGGAGCTTCCTTGGCACCTGAAAGCTCTCCAGGGAAAGATAAACTTTGGCAAAGAGACCACGACTGCACTGCTGGACAGAAACAAAAACTGCAGGGAGATGCACTGCGGTTATGCTCTGTGCTTACCAGAGTCTTCTACCACGAATCACAGACACTCCCTGTGCAAGGGGTGAATCATACTGTAAAGCAGGCTGGAAAAGGAAAATGGTCCCCCATCACAACAACAGACTAGCAGCCCCCTCCTGAAAATGAGCTGGTAAATAAAGGCATGCATCCCCCTTAAATCCAAGGAGATCTTCACAAAATGCAAATGGAGTGGCCTCAGATGCCAGTGAGTAGGTAGAAATGCTGTTTGGGAAGACAGTCGGGCTAAGTTGCAGATCATTCCCAACTCTGGGTCAGCAGTTCAGCCCCCAATGCTACAGATGGACCCACTACCAGACGTGCAGGAACTCTGTAACCCTGGAGGTCACAGACTAGGAAAGTACACAAAAGGCATCTGTGGTTCATAGCACAGTGGATATAATACTCATCAGGATGTCAATTGAAGCTCAGTTCTCCACAGGAGGAAATGAGCCCTGCTTGAAGGAAAGGAGGATCTTCGATGACAATGGCTGTATTCTGTATTTTGACGTACATGATTTCCATTCAGCTGGAACAACAATGTGTGAAAAGGCTGTAGTCGAGTGAAAAGGAGAATATGCAGCAGAGGGCAGGAATTTAATCTCAGATTTTTTCATCTTTTTCTGCAGATTCACAGACAAGTGTTTTTCAGACAGGAAGCAGTACTTGATGTCATCCCATCCTTTGCTTTTGATTCCTTTAAGTTCCTATTAGGTTAAATTCTGATTTAGTAACTTGATATACTGTGAAATGACTACAGATTCCAGATTTAGCCAGGCGAGCAGACAAGGTAACCTCATGGGGAGAGGGATGGGTCTTGGCTCTGCTCTTGAACATGTAACACATTTTAACAATTGATTTTCAATGAAATATGCTTATGTCACATCAAACCAGAGCAGTACCAGGTTTCCTCCATACTTTGTGCTGCTGAATTCAATTGCCTCATTTGATCCTAATTACAGTAAAAAACAGACAAATGGCTCCCCACATGAATAATACTCAAAAAAAGCTAACTGCTTAAATTGCATCTAGGAACAACCTGGGAGTTAGCACAAGCCCTATAAACTGACTGCAATGCATATGAAGCAACAGAGGCAAAAACTTGAATTGGTTTGAAACTGAACGATTTAGTTGGATCTTGTTGAAAAACTGAAAAGATTCAGTTGAATCTTGTTGAAAAGTTGAAAGTTCAGGTTGAAACTGAAGATTTACAGTCATCTCTAAGCACAGTATTCCCAAGCACAACAGAAGTAAAGTTTTGCTGTGAAAAAAAAACCAAAACATAACTGCAATAAAACTGGTCCAAGAAGCCCAAAACAGCCCAAGAGTGCATATGAAAAAACAGTCCCTGCTCACTTCTAAATGTTCGGGAACATCTTACAATAAAGCAGAACAATAAACTCCGTACCTAAATCAAAATTCCCATATTGCAAGGCAATTCCTATCATATCTTACTGCTGTTTTGAAAAATTAAGATTACTTCTTTCTTATTCTGGGCAGCAATTTCTCATCAAGCCTCTGCCTGAAGGAACAGATCAAGGAAACGGACAGGGCCGTCTCCCCATCCACATACCTTCAAAACACAAAGCTCCTACTGCTTCTTCAGCTTTCCTTTAATGTTTTCAAACACGTATGTGACTTGCTGTGGACTGGATATTTCCAGAAAGGAAAATACAACATTAACTACATAATTTCTTTTTTTCCTGGGAAACTTCATTACAACTGCTAAATTCTTTCATAGCAGAAGCAACAAGCTTAAAATACCTTTCCCTGTAGAATATCTAATTATAACTACAAAAATAACCAACATGTTTGCTTTGATCTCCATGGTAGCTGCAAATTCTACATACTGCATTAATCATATATTCAAGCACCATAAGCAATTGTGTTTTTTTCAATCATTTTTCAATTACCAAATCAATTGTCATAGTCACTTTAACAAAATATTTCTAACAAGAAGCTTTGGGTATTTTAGCCTAAAATGACACAGAAAGTTCAGATGAATAATTACAAACCAGGATAAATTGTGACTGCACTATATATTTATTAAATTTTGCAGAAGTATTAAGGCAATAGTTACTGGAATACAGTATCACATGAAGTTCATATATACTGACAAAAACACATTAAAATAATGTATTAGACACACAACACAGAACAATGAAGGTCAAAGAAATAATGTTCACTTTGATTCATCTTAATATGAATGAAACCTTGAATAATGACACCCTTTGTTTGGAATTTCTTGCCTCTTGTTTTGTATCACACTTCTAATAACACTTAGGAATCACATTATCAAATAATTCAAAGGTAAATTTTAGATGATACATAAGAGATTTGATAAAACATCACAAAAACTATTTCTTTCTAATGACATCATTTATATAAATAATATTACAAGGCCTTTTAAATGAGGCATATTTTTCTTCAATGCTGAAACCAAAGAATATGTTGTCTTAAAAATAATTAAAAAAGTATCTATACCCAGCTGCATATCTACCTTTACTTCATAAATGAAATCTAAAATGAAAACAAATGTCATATGGTGAATGACACACTGACTTCTAATATCAATCACTACTAATAACTTAAAATATGTTAAGTAGCTTTTTAAACTGATTTTATTAGACATTTCATATGAAATGTGGGGTTTAAAGCATTTTCCAGCAAGTTTTTTTCCCCCTAGAAAAAAGCTGTTCTAGAAAATTATTTCTATTTAAAGAGTCCAAATACATAATGATTCTGAAAATTTTAATCTTGTTTACAGTAAGTGAAAATTTATGCATAAAAAGTCTGACCTAACCCTAATTACTGCCAATAAAAACATTCTCCTTCACTTCAAAAGACTCATTAACAGAACATTTGGAGTAATTATCTAAGTTGCTTTACAATTTTATTTGTTAACAAACAAAGTGGCAAGGGACCACCAGTATTTCCTAACTTGTTTGCATAGCTGTCACCACTAGAAATGATAAAGTTGTTTCTTATCACAGAATGTACTCACAGAATCAAGTGGAAAGAGACCATCAGTGGCTACTTAGTCCAACTGCCGGCTCACAGCAGGGTACACAGAGGAAAAAGTGTACAGATCAGATCAAACCTTTCCTCCATCCAATACTTAATACAGAAGATGAAACAAAAGATTTATGTGCGCTACCTGTTGTGCAGCACTATATGAAAGCAAAAAAATTCTTTTTGCCAATTAGATGCATCCAGCAGAGATTCTGAGCATTATTTGATTCACATTTTCTCCATCCTTACAAACTGCAGTGCTGGTAACAACCATGAACTAATCGACTATCCATCTTTTGAAGCCCAGACATCCCTTCCCACACTCCACAGCAGTAATGAACATGTGTTGATCTATATTCTATTCAGAAAGGGAAAAACAATATGAGACTGGGGCAAGGTTGACACAACAGGGATGTTATGACTGAAGTGTCATTATTCTCTTGCTCTAATTCCAGAGACAGATTGCTACTTAAGGTCAAATGACTTGGATTTCCACAGTAACTGTTGAAAGCAAGAAGTTTCTCCCTGCATCACTTTCCTATCCATTCCCAGTAAAGCATGGTAATTCAGTAAATCAATGTTTATGTCATGATCAGCAATTTAACCAAATTTCTTATCAGCAATTACCTATCCTTTCCTATTAGCAAAACCCATAGTCAATATTTTGTGCAATATTCAGCATATATATATACACACACACAGGTGGAGTAAGGTCTGGCCAGGTGTGCAGAAGTACAGCTGCCAACAAATTAATATGAGTTAATCTAGACAGAGATGTTCCACTACTTCCTGGAGCACGCAGAGCAGCAGAATGCAGCAGGACAGCAGCCCTAAGCAGCCTATCTTAAAGGTTAAATAGCTGGCATTTGCAAGCCAGCTAGGAAAATGGAAACCCATTTTGCATTTATGTTAAAGGTGATTTGCCATCCAGGTATTTTTCTTCCTTCTGCACATTTTGCACTCATAAAATTGCTGCTTACAGGCTTGGAAGTAAGACTCTCCCCTCTTCTTTGCTGCAAAGTTATCAAGGGCCTCTTTGTTCTTACGTTGTGTGGTTCATTAAAAAGGGTGAACTTTCATTTTCCTTATAATGGAAGTTGTGCCCTCAGAAAATATACATATTCCTGAAACAACCCCATGTGGAATCTGTTGAGATCAGATACGTATTTCCCTCAGATACACTCTCACAGTGAAAGAGAAATAGCTTTCCATAAAAGAAACTAAAAGAACTTGAAGAGTAATACAAAACACAATAAAATAATTTATTCTAGCTGTGCATTTTTAAAGTATCTATCCTTTTGGAGATGTGCTGGTTTCCTAAAATGTTTATGTTAAAAAACACTTTAAAAATACACAGTAGATTTCTTTAGGGATTTTATCAGATTTCATTTTTAACTGATTTTCCAGAAGTGTACATTTTAATAGAATACAATCCTGCTTCACTAAACATTAATGTCAGGTAGCAGACAAGATCCTCCACTCTAGTACTCCTGTTGCACCTGAAAAGTATTCACTGGGGAAAACTACTTGGCTCAACTGTTAGACAAATTAATCTCTGCCCTCACAGCCCCGCCATCTTGATCATTATTGAGTGAGCTGTGTGTAAAATGGATTTGCATTTCAATGACATGCATTTTTAAGTGCATGCTGATGCTGCACATCCTTGCCTGGACACACCACCTCCATTTACCTTCAGCATGTTAAAATTGGAACCTTTCCATTATCCCATTCTCAGTACTCAATAACTCCCTTTTCTGAAGTTTCTTACCTGTCTTGTGAACCTTTATCTAAGAAGCAGACTGAAGTGCCAGGCTATGCTAATAAGGAGAGAGTCCCTAGTGAATCCATGTCTGGTTTAATCCTTATTTTCTGATGACTTCTTCTGCAACATATACTAATTAATTAATTTCCACATTTACTTCCCAAACTCTATTCCATTAACAAGTGAACCTTCATTGGGACTTCTCTCTCTCTCTCTGTGGACTTCTATATTATGTACCCATTCCTTTTCAGCACACCAAAATTTCTGCCACCCAACATAGCAGCTGGATTTTCAGACACATTACAACTTTCACCTGTTCTGCTACTGACAACAAGACAACATAATCTTCACTACTTCACAACAAGATCACTTCACCTTTTCAACATCTCACCAACATTTAGTTTCCTGCCCCCAAATTTCCACCAGCTTGTTTTTTACAGCAGCAGCTGCCCCCTGTAAGGCTTTCCCATACTGTACACTGAACTCACTCAAATTTCACCTTGCTCAAGCTTCTCTTCAAATTCCAACTTCTCATTCAAAATCTTACCTTGACATTAGTAACGGTAAAATATGAAATGCTATTTTACCTATTTGCAGCTCCTACTTAGAATACTTTCTTATTTCAGCTCAAATATAAATTGGGGACAAGGATCTAAAATGGCACCCGACTAATTTCATGATTATATCAAAGATGTCTTCTCTAAGCTTTAAGTCAGAGATTTTTTTTCTGCTAGATTACTAATGTCTGATCCCTCACTTTTTTGGTAATATTCTTCACCAGCAAAATCAAGCAAGATATTTCCCAAATTGTCTTTCCTGCAGTGCACCATTATTATTCCATTATTATTTTTTTATGGAACTAAAGCACATGTGAATGACATTTGTGCATATTAATTCTTGGATACCATTAAGTCAATATATTTCTGGATGCCTGTGCGCAAAGCCACATTGCTGCACAGAAATTTCAGTTAATAGGGAACCAGCTAGAATGAGGTATTTAACAGCTGCACCTACAGGAACTTTAAATCAGAGTTAGCATTATCGATTGTCACTGTTGCAATATTCAAGAGAGACATCTTCTGGCAATAAAGGAAAAGAGCACCCGTCATGAACTATATGAAAGCACTACACATTTAATTATGCAGATATATACTTATCCATGAAAATTAACTATTCAGGGCTAATTAGAAATACCCAATCTCCTGAAATCATATATTTCCCTTCATTACACCATTTTCCAGATGCACCCTGTTTCATTTATGATGCATTTTATCTGTTTATGTTGGATATGATTTGCTACATTACATTGCTCCGCAAATGTCAGTGGGATGGATGCAGCTTAATACAAGAGGCATTTATTTACTAAAAGAATCATACAGCTGGTGTAAAGTTTGAATACGTGCTCTGAGTGCAAGATATTTTACAGATAAGAATCCTGTAATCTTAACAAATCAATGACAGAATGCCAGGAACTAATTAATATGTATCCATTAACAGTAAATGATCATGCTTTGATGCTTTCTTAACTAATGTCATCCCCAGCAATGACACTGAAACCAGAGGAGTATGATCATCAGCACAGCACTGGTGAGATGGGACTCCAGCCCACCTTCCAGTGCTGAAGCTAGCTCACTATCATTGGGACACAGGTTATTTTCAGACAACTTTCATGTGGGCTAGAAAGGAAAAATCCTCCTGAGCCAAGGTCTTGAAATTACACTTAGCCACAGCTTTAGTTTGGCTTAGCCTGTGTTTTAGTATTTACATTCTGAACTTTGTCAAGAGCCAAGGATGAAAATGTACCACAGGTGTCAAAACATTTATGACCATCCAGCAGAGGATATTTCAAAGGAAAACCAAGAGGCAGAGCTAGTCATTTCTAACACAGTACTGCTGATGCAGCTGCCTTGTATTTTATTCCACCTGCTTTTTACATTTTCCAGCCTTCTCTCCCCAGCTATGAAATTTCTTTTCAGCTCTGCTCAGGAAGCAGCCCATTGTTTCACCACCCTGCAGCACAATGAGAAAACATATCTGTAAGCGTCAGCCATGGTGTTCCCTCTCCAGAATTTATCCTTGCGTCTTAAGAAGACACATGTGACCAGACTTTCCATTTTCTTTTGGAATACACCAAATTGCATATAAATACCTTATTAAGAAAAACAGAACTACCACACCCAGGAAGGGTATGTATGCTCCTAATGTAACACCTATTCACATGGTCCTCCTCCTTGTGCCCTTTCCCCTTGTATTTCTTCATCTGGGTCATTTTCACAGACAATTACCTCCTTTGTTATTTTTGTGACTGTCTTCATTGTATTTGCCCTCCCACTACCCTCAAACATGTCTAACATATTCTAAGTGAGAAAACAGCAGCAGTGCCCCAGGATTAATTTAAAGCTCATCTTTCATTGCATTAGGGCATTGAACTGTTGTTCCAATGAGTCAATTGAAGATATGGGAAAACAATTTTCCAAGAGGCAGGTGTCCTGGGTTCAGCAGTAGCAGACATTTTTCTCCTTCTTAGTAGCTGGTGCAGTGCTGTGGTTTTGACTTTCAGCC
>WYDI02025604.1:0-149490 GCA_009867235.2 Psittacus erithacus | reverse complement strand
GTATGGAATACCTCTTTGGCTAGTTTGGGTCAGGTGCCCTGTCTCTGCTTCATCCTGGCTTCCCCTCCTCCCTGGCAGAGCATGAGGCTCAGAATGTCCTTGGTCAGCCTAAACATTACTGAGCAGCAACTGAAAACATTGGTGTTATCACCACTGTTCCCAGACCAAACATCAAAAACACAGAACTGCACCAGCTACTAAGAAGGAGAAAAATGACTGCTACTGCTGAACCCAGGACAATCTCTTTCTGACTCCTTAAGGTATGTGCTTCCACTGCTAAAGGCACTGATGACACCCACAGTGATTGTCAAGTACTGATCCCTGGAGCAGGAATAGTTATAGTGATAAGCAGGACCTGGAGTTTCTTGAGTGCTTTTCTCTTTTACATGGCTCTGGTCATCTTTCCAGGCACAAGTGGCCTGGCTTCAAGTTCTTTACAGAATGACAAGTATTTGCACACATTTATGAGATCACCTGAGCCTTCTTTTCTCCAGGCTGAAAAGTCCCAGGTCTTTCAGCCTTTCCTCTTAGGAGAAGTGTTCCATTCCCTTTGCCATCCTCACAGCTCTTTGCTGGAGCTCTCTCCAGAAGCTCCATGTCTCTCTTGTACTGGGGAGCCCAGAACTGTACTCCAGATATGGCCTCATCAGTGCTGAGTAGAAAGGAAGTATCACCTCCCTCCATCTACTGACAACACTCCTCCTAATGCAGCCCAGGATACTGTTAGCCACCTTTGCCCTGAGGGCACATTCCTGGTTCTTGTTCAGTTTGGTCCACCTGGACCCCAGGGCCTTTTCTACCAAGCTGCTTTCCAGCTGCTGAGTGCCCAGCACATACTGAAACTGAAAGTAACACTTCTCAGGATTTGCCTGGAGGTTATTATTACTGTTTAAAATTCAAGTCAATTTTCAGAGTGCTGAGTATTATATCTGGCAGAAAAGGTTTAATATTTTCAAAGCTTTTCAGTGCAAACTGAATTTTCCATGTAAAAACAAAGACCTTTTGTAGAGTTTCATAATTAGAGAAGCATATACACTGTGGAAGAGTTAATAAGAATAGGCAGTATTATTTAAGATCCAGTTTCAAGTCTCTCCAGTCCTTACTGCAGACTTTTGACCCTTTGGATTTCTTACTGCCCGGGTAAAAACCCTGAAAACAGCAACAATCATGACTGTTATGCCTGATCTTTTCCCCTGACACACACACACACTTTCTCACAAACTGTACCAAACACAAGGAACCCAGTCAAAGGTCTCTAAATCCCAGTGCATTCCTACAAAGCTCTCCTAACCCACTCTAATCAACATACCCAAAGATACTGTGTGACAGATAATCAGCATTTTACTATTTACCACAGCTACACAGGATAAATGACCCAATGAAGGGGAAAGAATCCCCAACTGCAAATTATATTACAACACAATACAATCCTTTATCAAAGCCACTATCTGAACCACCAATGCAGTCAAGTGCAAGATACATCTGATCTGTAAAAGAAATTTGTTCACCCAGCAGGATTTCAAGTCTAGGAAAACAGCAACAGCAAGAGTCTTGCAATTTAAATCCCAATGTAGAAGAATCTCAGATCCCAAGCAAACATTTTGTCAACAATTAATTAAATTTGAAGAGGCAGGAATACTTAAAGCATAAAACTATAACCTTTTTTTTGCCTCTCAAAGCACAGAACACTTTTTATTTTTCTCATTGCACAAAATTCAATCAAGTAATTTAATAGTTTAGTTTTGTCTGGCCCCGTGAATATACAGATCCCATTCTCTCCTTTGCCATTCAAACCAGTACCAGATTTCACTGGAGAGCTTTACAAGCACTGAGGTGCACAGAGGGAAATATAGTCAGCTTGAAAAGAGAAATGTGTGTCAAAAGCAACTGCATTTCCTGTTCATTGTTTTCCCCTATTTATTAAGCTTATTGCTCTCATTTTATCAAATTAGAAATTCTGTCACTACTAAGAGTCCCAAAGTCTACAGTTGCCACATCGAAAAACGTGTCTTGTCAATCTATTAAACGTGTACACAATGCATTAAGAGACTTCAAGCAAGCCAACAGGCTTTACATTTCTTTACTCATTCTCTACTGAAAAAATGCTGTGGAAAATTGAAGTGTAAATAAGAACGTGCAACTACTAACACCAGTAGTGATTAACTATAAATAACAAAAACAAGAGGCTTTCCAGCATCCAGCAGACATAACAACATAAGAAGGAATCTGTTGTGCTCTTAACACATCAGATGCAATCACAATGAGGTCAGCTTACATATTCTTGTATCAAAAAATTATCTTAAAAGCACACAGAAGAGTACTTGAGTTTGGGAGTTTGATTAAAATGTAATGGAAAAAATCTTTTTAAATACCTTTTTATTTTTAACGTAGGATCTCATACTTTCACGCTGAAGTTGGGTAAATTCTCCAGAAATCTGTGTTGCCTTTCAGGTAATTGCTTATTTAACAGTATCAGAAGCAGAGAAAATATTGTATACATCTCCATTAAACCAATCATGGACTTCTCTCCATTGACTTCAGTTAACTTGGCATTAAAACTTCAACAATGTTAGATACATTTCTGTGAGAATCGCAGGATTCTTTGCCTGTCTTAAAGCCCTGAAGGTGAGCATTTTGGCATCAGTTTTGCATCCGTTCCAATTCAAGACTGCTGAAGCAAGCTAATCCACTCACCTGGCAATTTTCAATACCATTTTCAGCTTTGGATTGAAATATTTTGGTCTAATTTTTTTCAGGTAAAAAATAATAATTGAAGGGCTACCTTTTCTCAGGGGAAGAGAAATGGGAAACAATCTATGCAGCAAATTAAAAGGGGATGATATTAGCATGATTACTTGGAAACCTGGACCAGGTTTCAGGCAAGACGCTAAATCAGGAAAGTCTACATAACACCTGCCCCTATAACAGAGTTGTCTCCAGCAGCAGATGTGGTATCTCACTCTCACAAGTTATAACTTCAGCCACACATTTTTCAACATGAGTAAAAGAGCATTTTCTTGATGTAATACATGAGATAATGGCTTGAAAAATCCAATACGCTATTGAAAGATGACTATTATTGAAGATATCGGCAGTTCAAATAGACACTTTTCAGAAATTAATCTTGAAACTGCACACCTCCTGTCCCTTTATTCTTTAAGTGCCCATTGATTGAGACTATTATCTGCATCCTCAAGCACAAAGGATTAATTGCTGTGTACCACTACTACTTAAAATAATTCCAGTAAAAAGGCAGCTGTAATAGCCTATTGTGTACTCACATTCAAGAAGTCTGAGCACATTTTCTTTAGAAACCATAGCAATTTTAATGCTTCTGGCAAACAAAGAAATAATTACCCTGGCAGTTACTGGAATCAACAATGTGCACATTATGAAAAAAAATAACTAGTAAGAAAAGTATCCATTTCAGCCTACTTAGACTGCAAAAATTCCCCAAACTTAAGGTATAGTCAACTTTAGCAACAAAACTTGACCATTCTTTCTTTCAGTCCCTCTCTCTCATTTTATTCATTCTTTGGTAAAATACAGCTAAAATCTCTGTGAAAAAACAAGGTCTTATAAATACATTCAGGCATTTTAAAAGCTACCTCTCCATATATTCTGTGAGTCAGAGACAAGTAAAGGTAAAAACAAAAGGAAAATAGAAAAAAAAGAGAAAATAGAGGAAAAATTAAAGAGTGAAATCTTCTGAAAAAAACCTCTCCAGAGGACTTTCTAAAAACTCTTCATTGCTGTGTACCTTGGAAAACATTCCTGTTCTTCATAGAAACAAACCCCCTTAAATACGGGATTAGTTCTAAAGAAATTCACTGAGCAGTTCAGAGAAGACAGGGACAGGCTCTCCCTGTGGTGGGACAAATGTTTGCACAATCTGGAAATCAGTGGTAATAGTAATCATTCCCGGGTTTTCTTCGTTTTATTCTCTTTGCAAACTTAGAAATGCTAGAGAAAACAGGTGTTTAGCTCTTCATTAATTCATTTGCAGCGATTCCTCCAGCCAAATCACAAAATAACTGAGGAAATAAAAAACGTTGTCTCCCACAGAAATGCCAACAGCACAGAGGTATGAGCTCAGCAGAGACACCTTCATATGTGTTATGGAAATTTGGTGGGAAACCAGGCTTCTGCTACCACTGCAAATCTTCTATCCAGCCAATGCCTCTCTTTGATGAGCATTTTCCCCATTTTTACCTCAGATTACTTTCTTTGCTGAGGATGAAGAGCAACTATTCTGCCATGTTAGCAAACAAGTGCCCTGCTTAATAATGACAGTCAATAACAAATTGTTCCTTGGTCAGGAGCAGGATCAAATGGGTCAAATGTTTTGGTCATATACAAGCAGACTTACATCTGAAGTTAATGGTAAGCTCAAATCCAACACATACACAAGGCTTTTTATGCAAAGGAGAAATGAGCTTGAAGAAGCAAGCATGAGTAAGAATAATTTCTCAGGGAAAGAAATTGTGTGCAAACTATCCCCCTTCTACAATTAAACTTTTTTTTTTCTTAGCATGCCAATGTAAAAGGATGGACAACCTAACAAAATGGTTAACAGAGAGAAAGGGAAATAAAACATCTTATTCTGTCTCAGATTAGATATGCTTTCATAAAAAGACTGCTCCAGCATGCTGAACAAAACATTGCCTTGTGGATGAGATAGGAGAAATTACCTTTTCAGGTTTTAATTTTAAACTTCAATTTATGAAACACTAATGCATGCTCCATTAAAGTTAGCATTTGCCAGTATAGCCAGCAAAGCAGGAATGCTTACGAGCTTTCAGGAGTGCACTTCTTAAAGGAGAAAAATCCCTGAAGTCAGCCTTTTCCGTTGTTCACATAGTTCTCCATTTGGCATAAGAAATTGTACAATCTGTTCCCTTTAAATCAAGGAGAGATTTTTCTGTTCTCTTATTCTTTGGTATACAGGGACTTACTGTAAGGGGAAAAGACAAAGAAGAAATCATTTTGTTAGGGGATTTTTTTCCCCCTTTTTTTTTTTTCTCCATGTATGTCCAGATATAATCATGGATGAGATCAAAGGCCCACCATGTCCAGGAGCCCAAACTTGGCTGTTTGATAGTAGAGTATATCATACAAGAACTACCACATGAGCAGGAAAAATAATGTTATTTCCCTAAGACACCTTTCCAGTCTCCAGCAGACTGCAGTTCAGAGATTCTTAGAGCCAGAAGCATTGTCTTTATATTTACAAGTACTCAGTGGACTTGTCTCATTGCCTTTCTGAACTCATGCAAACTTTCAGCATTCAGAATATTCTGCATGTTGTGCAATCAACTATGGCTTTTTATCAGTGCTGAACTGACCACCTGCTGATTTCATTTTATATCCCTTAGTTCTTGTATTAAAGGAGAAAGAAAAATGAACAAGCTGTTTCCTATTTCTGCCTCTCCATTATATTATCTCTCAGCCACCTCTTTTCTAACTTGAAGAATCTTCCCCTATACTGTTGATTGTGAAGAAGTTTCAGGACTTCCTTAATACTGTCCTACTTATATTTTCCAGTAATACTCAGAAGCCTATTTCAATGTTGAGGAGAGAGAAGCAGGAATAGGCATAGTATTAGTGATGGGTTTGATTTGCTCTATTACTTCTATCATATACTTAGCATATTATTTGGGTTTTAGGATAGTACTGAGAATTCAGCTAGTATTTTCGCCACACCATCCATCAGGATGCTAAAATTTGATTCCCAATTGGAAACAGACAGCTCAGAACCTATCATTTTATATGTACAGGTATTTTTTCTCTCATGTGCATCGCTTTATATTTATCTACACAGTTACATCTGCCATTTCTTTCACCTAATGACTTTATCTCATAAGATTTATCTGCAATTCTTTGAAGCTGGCCTTTGTCATTACTATCTTGAGGTTCTTAGGACTGTCAATAAACTGCTACCTGTCTATTCATTCCATTTTCAAGATTACTTTGACCATGAAAATTTTCAAGATTATATATTGAACAGCACTGAGTCATAGAATCATAGAATAGTTAGAGTTGGAAAAGGCCTTCAAAAAAGCTAAATCAATAATGTTTTCTTTTTCCACTATAGCTTGAATCTAGCTCAATTTCTGTGTACAGTGCATTCATTATTCATGACAAGTCTTTGATCTTAACAAAGACAAAGGCATAGATAGCGAAGTATTCCCTGCTTCCCTGCAGTAGTGGTGATGACATTTGTCCCTCTATTACCATAGAAACTGAGTCAACAATATTAGTACTTGCAAATGATATCTCACCCAAATACACTGTATGCTATTAGCAATCAATATTTGCTAAATATCTGACAATGACCACCATGTTCGACAATTTCACAGGAACAAAAGGTTGGACAAATTTACTCTTTGAAGACTGATACTTCCATAGGCATAGTCAAAAATATGTATTAATTTTATTTAGAAGCTTTCCAGTATCTGAAGGGGGCCTACAAGGATGCTAAAGAGGGACTCTGCATTAGGGACTGCAGTGAAAGGACAAGGGGTAATGAGTTCAAACTTAAGCAGGGGAAGTTCAGGTTGGATATAAGGAAGAAGTTCTTTGCTGTGAGGGTGGTGAGGTACTGGAACAGGTTTCCCAGGGAACTGACAAATGTTCCATCTCTGGCAGTATTCACAGCCACATTGGAGAGAGCCTTGGGTGACACGGTTTAGTGTGAGGTATCCCTCCCCATGAAACGGGGGTTGGAACTAAATGATATCAAGGTCCTTTCCAAACCTAACTGTTCTATGATTCTAGATTAATCTGCAAATGCATGTTTCTCAAACATGTCTAAAAATTACCTCTGTATTTTTATGACAGTTTGCTCAGTTTGTGCCTCAGTTTGGTAGTACTAGTACTTGCTCACAAGTCTTTGACAAACATCACCAGTTTAGTCAAATCACCCCATCTTACAGTTTAGGCTGTTGGACTGATACAGCTGCAAGGCACTTATCTTCTCTTTACCAGAATATGAATGGTAGCCTTTGGCAACAGCACGACACAGGCATTTGCTAAATAAACATATGCCTTGTCTACAGTTGTTATTAAAAATATCTCTAGCTTAGCTTAACTGGCTTTGAAAGTGAATTGAGACAAAATGAATTAAAATTCAGTTAATTATATATGAGAGCCTCCACAAAAAAATAATGTGAAGCAACTATTCCACTCTAGAAGGCAAATCAGATTATTCCTTTTTGCTTATGTCTGCCCCACATGTAGAAGCTGTTTATGAATCAACCACCCTATCCCCCACTCAGCTGGACTTTTAAGAATACATGGTTTAGAAACGCAAATAATTCCATCAACTTCAAAAACCCCACATATGTGCTTATAGGTGTTCATCTTTAAATGAACTGAATTAGTCCTTATGCTTATTTTGCATAACTTTCTCCTCCCCTTGGCAACAGAAACTTCTGCATTAGTATTCAGAGAAACTAGAATAAGGTATCTGTATATTTAACTGTGCCACCCTAGGGAACACTAATCACACCTTGTATTATTTCCTGCATAATGCATAACTCAAAAACCTGTTCTTTTAAGATCAATGCTCTAGTCAAAACAGAAATTCTGGTTTCATGCAAAAATTACTAGGATATCTCCTTTGGTCTGATCAGACCCTTGCAGCCTTCCCTTCCAGACCCAAATCTCCAGAAAATCACTGGAAAGCAGTTATTGCTTTAATTACAAATTTCAATTGAAGTAACCAGCCAAACATGGCAGATGCTGTCGAGTAAGTATATAACCTTCCTTAAACTCTCCCTTTAATAAAATCTGTTAGAAACAGAGGAAGCAAGCATATGCATTTTGTGCAGCATTATATTAGAAGTACCAAAATGTCTTCAGCTCCTTTTGTTTGCTTTTACAAAGCTAGAGAGCAAAGTCTGTCAAATAGCCATACCTTTAAAATGTATCTATTCAGATATGCTAAAGGTCAGTTTTTTAATGAAAGAGAAATCAAACTTTCCAAACCCCACTGGAAGAAACTGTTTTTAACTGTTCTGTGGCACATGGTAGTATCTCAATGGATCTTCCAGTTGCCCATGTGTCCAATCAGCTTGCATTCCTAAGCTTTTAATCATCAGTCCCCTCTGACTGGGTTGGTGCTCATCCCTGGACTCCCCCGGAGCCTGCGTGTCTGAGGCTGAAGTTTCAGCCGTAACACTAGTACGCTGTAAAACCATCTGTGCAGTCTCACAGCAACTGTTCATCTAAATGTCTTCAAAATGCAACACTGATGAGTCTTTTCACTTCTGTTCAGTAGGTGATCAGAGACCATTTTACACCAAGCTGTGGCTTAGGTGCATTGGGCACTAAATGCATTACTTTATTTTTAATTCATTTTAGACTGAGAATTAATAAAAATTACCCTTTGCAACGGACCAGCTCACTCACCTGCATTTGCTGTGTGGCTCCTTCTAGTTATTCCCTGACACTAACCTACTACAGTCATTCATAAACCTCCAAAGAATCTTCAGGCCACAGATCACTTTGCTCATTTAGAGTGGATTTTCTGTCTGCATTGGGATATGCCTGTACTGTTCCCTTCTATATCATCTTCCCTCTTTCTCTCTATCCCTCCAGATTTCAAAGCTGACCTTGTTAATATGCTATATGAAAAAAAAATAAAGCTTTCAAAGGAAGTCACTGTTTCACTAACTGACATCTCTGCTTTCTCCTAATATTCCCTAAACAATTTCATCCTCATGTACATACTTATCATCCTGTTGTATGCAATTGTGTGTCTATCTAAGTGGTTAATGCAAGTATAATGATGCCAATTTCCAGCCTGTCAAAGTTATTCCAGTGATGCAGGTCAGTAGCTTTCCTATTCCTCCTCCTCACTAACTTGATTATTATAAACTCACCCTTGAGACTGTTAAGCTGGGGGACACCAAACGGAAACCAAGCAGCAACTAAAACAGAAACTATGGAGAGCAAAAAGAGCTGGGAAGGCTGGCAAAGCAGTTCATATTATTACAAGCATGTGATTAGTGCAATGAGACTCCATTTTATGAAATATCTCGTTCATCCATTTTCATGCAACATACTGTTCTTACTTCCTCTAGACCTCATTTGCTCTGCTTCTTTGGTTTTCTTTGTATTTGTGGAGTAGAAGTTGAGAAAACAGTACATTGTACAGCTAGAGATTAATGGGTTATCTACCTGAACACTAGAAACTTACCATTTAAGCATCAGCAAAAGGGTGTTATGTCTAGTATTTCAGACTATCTTCTTTATCTAGAAAGGCAGAAGACACTCCAGAGGAATGTCCTGCAGGAGCTGGACAGTAAAGCTAAGAAAATTGGGCTACAGGGTCATGAGGAATAGCAAGTTTGTAGAGTTCAGTGGCATGTGGGAGCAGTTATCTCATTTGCATACTGTTTACCAACATCATACATCTTAGAAACAGCCAGTGTCATGGCTCCAACAACAGAAGTAATTTTCAGAACAGAGAAGAATGGCCATATGCTGGTGCAGAGACTGAAAAGTAGATACGTAAGAGCTCAGGCTGAGCATAGGCAGCTATGGTGAAGTCCAGCTGCAGCCTAGTACTCATCTGTCAACAACTTAATGACAACTACCTGTTCCAGATAAGAACAACACATTCAGCTAGCTGGAGAAAAGTCCTTTTTTGTGACCAACCCATTTAGGCAGGCCTTCCTGTGCTCCCCTGTCAGAGGGAATGAAGAGAGCTTCTTGAGGCTCAGTCATTCATTCTCATTCATTCATCTGTATTCATGAGGCAGAAAACCAGATGTTTTTTCTGTTATATTATTTTGGGATCTGTTTGTTGTTTTGTTTGGTTTGTTTTTGGTTACTTTTATTTTATTTTTTCTCTTGACCATTTCAGAA
Source organism: Psittacus erithacus (assembly GCA_009867235.2). Classification (NCBI taxonomy): domain Eukaryota; kingdom Metazoa; phylum Chordata; class Aves; order Psittaciformes; family Psittacidae; genus Psittacus; species Psittacus erithacus. Next base: position 139,617 of record WYDI02025604.1, on the reverse strand, counting down.
GTCTTTCTTTCAAGGTATTTCAAGGAATTCCCTCTGTAGATGCCACTCTTCTTTCTGACAAAAATCAAGCAATTCCTTAACTTACACTTAAGACAGACACAGGACTGTTCCTGCACTCAAAAGCTCAACAAAGACAACAGGAGTTGAAATAGAAGAGCATTAAAAAAATGCACAAACGTGTAAATAAAATCTCCAAACACTAGTCTTAAAACTCCTTCAACCTGCTGTCTCGATGCAACCTAGGGTACAGCTGGCTTTCTGGGCTGCAAGCGCATACTGTTGCTCTACTAGTAACCATTCACAAGCATGACATTGCTTAGTTATGGGACATCTTATTCCAACCCTTCTTTCATGCTCCAAACTTTCTGATAAATAAAGGAGTTAAAACAAAAAAAATATTACCCTCACTATGGCAGTAAGGGCCAGGCAAAGTTATGACCTATATAGCCATCACATCACACAGAGCCCAGAAGAGATGTGGAAAATTATTCCAGATTTCTGGGGGCCCCAATCCAGTGCCCCAGAGTGCAGGGCCACTTTTCTATTACAGCAAGATTTGGCCTGTGAATTACAGCAAGTTCCTGCAATTCCACACAAGGGGCAGAGTATATGTAACTGATATATCAGGAAGAACAGTTAGGTTTTTGGAAGTCACTTGGAACAGAACTCAAGACTATATAAACAGTGCAGACTCTGATAACTTCCCATAGCCTAATAAATCTTTTTCATAAGAGAGAGCACAAATGTGTACAGTGGATCAGAAAGTACCAAGTAAATAGCACTTGTTTTTCTCAGACTGAGATAGCAGAAGAATATCTGATTGTAGAACATGGATTAATCCAATGCCTGATTGCAGGTTTATTGGCCATGCAACTTTGGTTCTCCTATATACCAGAAGACCTTTGAGTCCACTCCTTTTCCATTCAAGAATATCTAGAAAGGCATCATGATATTATTTTACAATTCATGGAAAGAAATGTATTTTTGTCTGCTTGTAATTTTGTAAGGTCCACAATGTAAGGTCTGATGTTACAGAATTTAACCGCAAGTGTGACAAGAACTGCTAGTCTCAAAGGCAAAAACACCTTAAGATGACAATCTGTTTCCAATTCCTGATTAGATTTAATGCATAGGGCTTTTTTTTCTCATAAGGAATGAGATGCCCCAGAAAAAGAAAATAAGTCTCTCTCACACTCTATTTGAATTTAGGAGTTGGAAGCTTGCCACATTTTCACTCACACTAAGAGAAGAAACAGCAAGATGGCATCCAGCATGTTTGAAGAATTTTGGAAGATATAATAGGTGAGAAGGTCTTTAGACATTGATCAGACATAGGAGTCTGGAAGCATAAGCAATGGTTATGTTTTTGAAGCTGAAGGTTTTGACTTTCATTCCCTATCTTTGGTATGATACTGCTTTATGACAGACAATGTACTAGAAAAAACAACTCTTATAAACCTGTAGGGACTACAAGGACGCATAAAGTAGCATATTCAGGTCAAGTGTGATACATTCTCTCCCTTTTTGGAGTGCTGGATAGGATCTCAGCTCTTGTTTTGGGATAGGCTCAAGGTTCTAAAACCTGTGTCCCGGAAGTTGAGACGCCCACTCAGGGGCTCCTACCTTAGCCCAAAAGACAAAGTAGACCGACCAATGCAGTTACTTTGTCTACTGCTCCCACTTCTAGCACTTTGCAAGAAAAGAGCTATCTGTAATGTTTTCACTTACTGAAACAAAAGAAATCACTACAGATAACAATGGCAAGATGCCTCAAACTACCAAGGAACCTATCCACAGATAAGTAAAACTTAATGCCCTCTAACACCTATCTTTTGCCAAAACACACATTGCCATATTTTTCTGAGTTTGCAGCTCTCCTCAAGACATTGAGGGGGAGAACACAGAAAAACACTTAAACTAACAATTTCCTTTGAAATCAAACACCCTATTAACACTCATGCAAAATAGCCAGTAGACAACCACAATGAAAGCACAATATCATGTGCTTTCTTGGATAAGCCTGTAAGAATGATGGCAGCAGTATAGACAAGGTCATTAAAAGCAGAGTACTAGGCAATCTGGCCCCAGGCCAACAGCACAACTAAGCGATAGGCTATGATCTACTGTGAAACAATTAGGTTAAGTTTTATGGAAGTCTGCCCCAGAGTGAAGCTTTTCCTGCCTCAAGAAGAGAAACGGAGAATATACAACAGCTACACTAACCCTGGGAAAGTGACACTGTGATAATAGGTTTTGCTGAATTCAAATGAAATGACAGAATAAGTCCACTGAAAGAGAAGTTATTCTACTCTTTGCTGATAAGGGCTTGGTGATTTAAATGCTCATCAGGACAGCCACTGATGTCTTCAATTGCTTCTTTGGAAATAAGTTGAGGAAACTGATTTAAAGAGATGCCCAAACTTGCTTGCTTAGAGTTGGTTTTTTTTTTTGGTGGTTTCCTATGTTGAGATGAGGGTTTGGTTTGTTTATTGGTTGGGCTTTGGTTGTGGTTGCTCTTTTTGTTGTTTTGTTTTTTCAAGCTAGGAGGGATTTAGTTTTGTTATTCACCATAAAATAATGGTTTGGGAATTTATTTTTTTTTTCTTTTTTTTTTTAGATCTGACACCATGTGATTGGGGATTTTGTTTGCTTATTTCTGTGACAGTGTTTATCTCCTGCCTCCAAAAAAAATGACAGCCATATCTTATACTTTACACAACCTTGTCTTGTAACCTCATATTTACAGCATTTATACCAGTAACTGCTGAGCTATCTCCCTGCCCTTAAACGGACTGTATTGCATTCAGTAAGAACAAGGTGGATCCCAGAGATATATACTCAGTAAAAAAATAAAAATCACAGCCTTTTTATTTGTCACGGGTCTCATTTCCCAGCTCACTCCACATAAGATGTGTAATTGTGTATTAACAATTGTGTATTTCTATCTTTTTGTTTTGGTTTTTCTTTTTTTTGTTTTAATTTAAAACTGCCTAGACACAATCCACTGATGTTCCTCCCCACCAACAGATAGTTAGCCTAATGGGTGTGATACATAAAGCATATCTGCTGAGCATGCTGATGTTCTTCACAGGGAAAAATGGTTTTTATGAGATTAGTTTTCTGTCAGTTTAGCTTTTGGCGCTGAGCACCACTGCATTTGTAAGACAGGATATCACCTGGGGGAAGAAACAGGTAGAATCCACCACACCTCCTGAACAGACCTGGTCACTGAAACTTTAGCTTTACACTGTTGTGGTTCAGAACACCACCTTTCTTCTTTTTGATGTGTCAGTCATCACATGCAAGACAGCAAAGTGGATAAATTGACTCTCTGAGAAATACAAACACTTTGCTGGGTATGACCTTACTTATCAGTAGAACTTAACAGACTGTGCCTAATTCCAAATGCCACTTATAATAGCAGAAATGGGAAATAAATGGGATCTAACAGTCCCATAAGGCAAAACTTTGAATTTTATTTCTTATTATCCTCCTCTGATTTGATTGGAATAAACTAATTTTCCCAAGTTGAGTCTGTTTTGCCCATGAGGGTAATTGGTGAGTGATATCCATGTCCTTATCTTGACCCATGAGCTTTTCGTTACATTTTCTCTTCCTGTCCCACTGAGGAAGGGAGTGATGGAGCGGCTTTGGTGAGCACATGGCATCCAAATAGGGTCAACCCACCACAATAATGCTTTATAGAGCTGGTTTTCTCCCTGCTGTCATGAATCGCTGGAATGGCTGCCTCTTCAGGAAATTATTCCAAACTAGTTGAGTATTCTGAATAAAGCCAGGCTACAGTCAGGACAATTTTTTTCTTCCTGCATTACTCTTTTTTTCCTTCTCACTTATTGATTTACTTCTTGTTACATGAAAATCACATTTTATGTTTTTTTTATTATAGACATTACCTTGGAAATGTACTAGCTGGTGCTAGAATATATACTTATGCAATGTTATGCTAATACAGTGGCTTAGGTTACAATCTTTGTCCCTAGATTTCATCTTCTGACGCAGTTGCCTTGTGATTGCTTGTTGTATATAAGCCAAAAAGCTGTGTCAGGATAGCAGAGTCTTATCTCTTCATACTCAGGGAGGGCAGGGGAGAAGTACATACAAAAACTCAGCTGTAATCACATCAGGGCCCAGGTCAAGGAAATGAAGTGTCCCAGCTGCTACTCAGAGAGAACATGCAGATCACAATCATGCACACACATAAAGCAAACATGCAACTGTATGAATTCTATACTTTCAAGTGCAAGCCGTCCTGCATAAAAAAGCATCTTCCAGACACCACTGTTTTCTTTCTCAGTGCAAATATTCTTGGAGGGAGAAAACAAAAAGAGGAAGTAGAAGAAGGGAAAAAACCAACCAAACAGCAAAACAAACCAAAACCATCTGCTTCTAAGCAGGTCCACAGGGAAAGAGAATTTTGTAGACAGATACCCAACTTGTCTGTGACTTGTGTTACCTCTGTAACTGATGTTAGTGACTTTGGAGTGGTTTGTGTGAGGAATTTAAACACAGTATATTATTGTCCTGGGTTCAGCAGTAGCAGTCATTTTTCTCCTTCTTAGTAGCTGGTGCAGCGCTGTGTTTTTGACTTTCACCCTGAGAGCAGCGCTGATAACATTGATGTTTTCAGTTGCTGCTCAGTAATGTTTAGACTGACCAAGGACTTTCTCGGTCTCATGCTGTGCCAGGGAGGAGGGGAAGCCAGGATGAAGCAGAGACAGGGCACCTGACCCAAACTAGCCAAAGAGGTATTCCATACCGCAGCACTTCATGCCCAGTATATAAGGTGAGGACAGTTACCTGCAAGAGCTAGATCATTGCTTGGGCTGCACTGGGTATCATTTGGTGGGTGGTGAACGGTTGTATTCTCTTCCCTTGTTATTTCCCTTATCATTGTTATTACTGGTGGTAGCAGCAGTGGTTTGTGTTATACCTTAGTTACCGGACTGTTCTTATCTCAGCCCGTGGGAGTTACATTCTTTCGATTCCCCTCCACATCCCTCCAGGAGCTGAGGGAGGAAGAAGTGGGGAGTGAGCAAGTGGCTGCATGTTTCTGAGTTACTGGCTGGGCTTAGACCACGACAATTATATATAGAAAGTACCATAACATATAAAGGAAGATACAAAGCCATACTTGAGCAACTGGACTACTCACTGCAGACATTGTCCATAATCTACTAGAACTTATATCTATATATATAAAAATACAAAAGACATTTAAACATGGTATTAAAATATACTTGACTCTTAACACTAATGGATAAACATGTGGACACTTAGGGAAAAGAAAACCCCAAGCAGACCAAACCCAGCTTTAATTACTGTTAATCTGCAGAGACGTTCACATCGGAAATATCACCTTGGCATTTTCCTGTTTACCAGCTGCAGATCAAGCTCTGTAACATTTAATCTTTATAAGTACTTGCCCTTTGAAAACCTTGCTTTCCCTCATCTTTCTTTCAACAAATCACCTCCTCTGCACATACTGCACAGCAGTTTCTGCCAGCCTCTCCCAGACTACTCCTTCACATAGAGAGGTAGGGAACTTTCCTAACTGTTCTCCCACCTTCGCAGGTTTTCTTCCTTCGTGGGGTCCCACAGCTGTGTTGGGTATATCAGCTTGACAAATGAGAACCCTGGGAGGCCAGGGCAATCATGGTGCACTCCTAGTGGTGATCACTGTGTCTGGAAAAACAACAAGAATTTGCCAGCAGAATTGAATGCCCTTTATGAAAGACAAAGCAAAACGCCCAAAGAGCTATCGAGATCAAAACAACATGTGGAACAGCCTAGAAACACACAAACCACTTCAGGAAATCTAGAGCTACTTTGTACATAGGTAAAGGCACAATCACTTTTTTAAAGGTTTATAACTTTGATGAACCCACACTTAATCAGAAAGCAAACACCAGTGACCAAACCGGAACAAAGTTTATCCTTCAGGCTAGCAACATCCAAGAAGGCTAATACCTCTTTGCATTCAATTTTGCTAAGCCACAGTATCCAATAAGTTTTAAGATGAATTAATTTGTTTTCAGCTTCTTAAGTATGGGAGAATCGCACAAATGGAATTGTTCAACAGAAAATGTCAGAGTATCAGGTGCCCCTGGAATCTTTCAGAATAAAAAGCAAAGTAAGAACATAAATGATAAAGCTAATTCACTTCTCAGAAATAACAGTCTTGTTTAACTGTGTAAATTAATCCCTTTTCTCCAGGAAAGTAAGCCTGTCACCACAAACATCCTATCTCTTACTCTCTTTCAGACCAGTAGGTAACTGGACCTACCTGCAGAAGAGTTCTAGAAGTTTCAGTTATGCCTGATGCTTTCAAAGACCAAAATTGCATGGAACCATTTCTCCTTGACCTCTCTTTTTCCAATACACTTTTACATTTTTGAAGAAAGCATGTATAATTGTGATAAAAACATCTATTAATACCTATTTCTATAGATAAGACTGTGTGACATTTCCAGGGAAAAAAATCACTGGCATTTAGTTCACTAGAGTTTATTAACTTCTTTTTGTACTTTAAACATGAAGCATAAGATTTTAACTTCCTGGGAAAAAGAAATAAAAATTATTGTTGCCCTATTGCTACTTAGACTGAGGTGAGCATTTTTGGGTTTTTTTTCACAAAACACAGAAAAACTGAATGGGGAGGAAAAGCCTGAAAGATTAGCACATTTTATAACAAACCACAAGTGCCAACAGAACTTCTGATAGAAAACATCTCTGGAGATAACACCCTTATTAACTTTACTGACACCGGGACATTATTATTATGTGCAAAACACCAATTAAGAAATATTTTAATTATTTTGCCTCTGTAAAAAAATAAATAAATCATTTGTTCAAACAAGTCAAACTGAGGATGCAGGTCTCCATTTAGCAAAGCATTCAAGCACATTTCAAGCTACAGCTCTTTACCTGTGATTGTTTTTGCAGTAATGCTGTATCAGCCCGTATCAGGCAATGCTTATTTCCCATAGCTATGTTTTAGATAAATGGCTGTACCCCAAGAGAGATGCTCCTTTTAAATACAGCAGAAAGCACTTAAGTACCAATAAAATGTCTGCATTTGGAGAACTACAGCCTCTGGATGGTCAACAGAAATTTCCAGAATCTTTGAATCCCCAGGTCACACAGCTAATGAAATTAGCTCTTCATTATCTGCTTTTCCAAATCAATAATCAAATCAGCAGAGGAAGTTCAGGTGGCAGCCAGGAGAAGAAAATCAAGCTCATCTGGTACTCATCAAATGAAGACTCCATTATTCCCAAAACACTCTTCATATAAGGTTAATTCAGCATTAATGTCAACACGTTCATATTTCACTCATTTTCTTCAACTCTGTCTTATGTATATCATTACCTTAGCACTAGCTAAACACAACTTCTCTTGCTCCACACATCTGCACACCCTGTGGTGATGCTTTTTTCCACAAGATTAATTTAAAAAATTCACTAAGCCGCAGATGATGCTCTCTGTTTTGCTCCAGTCTATTCCTCCTTGCAGTTCCTCTTAGTGAAACATGGATTAAACAGCAGTACAAGGCTGTAAACGTTATGCTCTGCTAGGCCCTACTTTATGCTCAGACTCTGATGGCTCAGAAGCTGACTGCCTTATAGAAAACAGCGTACTTGTTTCATTGCACAAAGCTGCTCTCTCCACAAAGCTCTCTAGAACCTCATCATGAGTTGGAAGACATTGGCTTGCAGGGAGCAGAGAACTGGCTGTAACACATGGCATCAGGAGTCAGTGCTGAAATGAAGCTGCCTTATCAAGAATGCTTCTCCCAAGAGCTCTGGAGAACTTCATCAAAGGCTGGCATAGCCCTAAGCAAAGCAGTAGTTTCTTTGTCTGAACAAACACATCAGGAGTCCTATTGAGTTTGGAATACTTCTCTTCCCCCCTTGTATTTTTAACACCAGCTTCCCGGTCTCTTTTTCAGACCATGCAAAGAAACCTGTTTTCTCAGGTTACCACCCTCTAAATCCTACCTCTGTACTTCCCTGGTAAGAATTATGTAAGCACAGGTTAAAATATCCAAACATGAAATTTGGTGCTCTTCTGTTTTCCTGTGTGAAAATAGCATGTATTTTTCCCCAGTGACAGTAATAAAAAGACTAGGCAAGAAAAAGTGTCACACATTTTAACTGAATTTTTTTTACTCCAGTACTCGAGCCACAAATGTGTTTTCTGCCTTATCACTAAACCTTATTTGCTGACATTTTCCGCAACAGCCACAGGATACATGATGAGAAGTATATGGTCTGAATGGCTGCAATTCCTAAAAGGTTAATGAAAGGCCAAATCATCTCTTCAAGTAGTGACTAGGAAATAAAAGCCTGAACTGCAGGGAGGATTGCTGAAAAGATGGAGAAGCTCTGGGAATATCCAAGTCTAGAAGGAATTCAGAGAGGCAACAGGGATATAGATACCATGAGGAAGGGAAAGCTGAAAGCTGCTCACAGTGGCAAGGAATAGTTTCCCTTGCACAGGAAAGAGATCCCACAGGGGCTCTGGGCTACCCCAAGAGGACAGGCCTGAGAATTATCTGGGTCTCATTACCCTCAAAAGGAGGAAGAATGTCTGGAGACATACAGGCAGTAACCAGAGTAGGTAAAGATGGGAGAGGGGCCCCAATCCAGACATATGCAGTCCTCTGGGCCTGTGCAGCTTAAGCCCTTTAATTCTCTAGCAGGGAGGTATCGCACAGTACTGGCATCATCTTAGTTCTGATGTATCACATCAGGGTTACCAAAGAAATGCATTAACTTACCATAAGGACCACCTGTCCTGCACACACGTATTCTCTCTCACTTGGGGAAGGTAAGAGAACTCATCAGTAAAGAAATTAATTTGACAGTAACTTTGAGAGAGTTAGGGAAATACTTTAGCTTGCCTAATGGCTACAGAGGGGCTTTTTGCACTGGGATTTCATGTAATCTAACTGTTTGCTATTTAAACAAAAAATAGTCTTACAGAGCCTGCAACTACCTCAGACTGAGTCCCCTTGCAATTACAAAAGTGATTGTGTTTGAATAGCTGACTTTCTCCTTCACTGCTCTGCTTCTTTCCACTCTGGTGACTTCTGCAGGGAAATCATCCTTTTTTTGGACATCACGGTTAGCTGCTTTAGGAGTTGGATTGTCAAAACCTCAGTATCTCAGCCTTACTGCCAGTACTAAGGGCGGAATATAAATGGACTTTTGCAAAGAAGGGCAGTTGTTTAGATACCTTTGAGAGCCCTTACTCTGGAAAAGTCTTCTTTATCAGCACTCATAAGTAGGAGTCTCTTAACCTGTGACTGCTTCATGCAATCAAATTCCATGATTTATAGGGTTGCTATTACAGAAATAAGTAAGGAAAACACTATAGAAAATAACAATTTACACTGGCATGTCTGCAATCCCAAATTCTCAACATGTTCTACAACTGTTAATGAAAAATACACAAAAGACAATGGGTTATGTGTTTAAAAAAGATTAATGTTACAGACCTTCCTGGTACAGAGACGTCATGGCAGGAGAATGACACCATCAAAACTAAACAAAGGGAGAATGCCTGGGGTAACAGAATGAATTTATCTGTTTTTACAGATGTTACTTACTTAATTTCACTTTAAACAAGAGCTAAAGGTATGAGGCTGTTATACTTTCATGCAAGCTTGCAAAGTTGAGTGTCCTTATAAAAAGAGCAATTATACACACACTTTAAGCATGAAGCAGCACAATAATTAAATGAGTAATTACCTTCCCACTTTTAAGCTGTCATGCAATTAAACTTAATTAAACATTCTCTATACTTCACTAATCTTATACAAACAGAAGAAGGTAAGAAGGGTGGTAAAGAAAGGGCCTTTGGCAGAAGGTGGAGCCTATTATTGTGCCTATAATAAAAATAACACTGTACAGACAGCACTGGATGCTCATGTAAATTGCCTTATTCCCAATCAGAATATAACCCGGTCTGAGCTGCAAGAAAAACAATACACTGAGAGAATACAATACCATTTAAATTTTTGTAGCATTCTTATATGTAACATTGCAAAATGCTCTTCAAAGGAGACAATTTAAAGGAAAGGAAAATGCTGGCATTTTAGAGCAGAGGGAGTGAAATATTCCATACGGAAAGTCCAGCGCAATTGCAAACCAAAATCTTTAACATAAACACAAGTTCAAGGTTTCTCTTTTCCCTGGCAGGGGAACATTTGCAAAAACACCACAGAGAAAGAGCCGCAAGAAAATAAGGGAACTTTACTGACAGGGAGACAAGATAGCTATGGTGTGAGAACAATCATGACCTTGCTCCTATCCTGGTCTGAAAGTCAAATGAGCTTTGTAGGGGCATAGCCCACATGCTGCTAATTATGCATGCATTCACAGCTCTACTGTATCACATGGACTGTCTCTAGCTGCATGTTATTCTTATATTAAGCGATAAAATGAAGACAAAGCTAAATCTTCTCAAGTAACAAGATTTCTGTCTTCTATCACTCCTGAGGCAAAGGCAAAAAAAGGCAGCAATATGGGTACATATAAGAGCAAAGCCTGACCACACTCACTCTACAGATACAATGTCTGTTAAGTCCAAGTGTCCCCAGATACTGGCCCACCCTCAAATGCATGCGTACACATGCCTTTTTTCTCTTTTTCTCTTCAACTGAGTCCTACAGAAGCAATTTAGGTATGTTTCAGCAAAACATGGCTTGAAATATCAATTTTGCCATTTTTCACCCTCATTTCTCCCAGCATGCAGAGCAGTTCCACAAAACTGAAACTGTCATTAATATATGCAGAGAGGGATTTAAACACAGGTTGAGCCTATAAGCACAATGATGGGACAAAAGCAGGATGCCTGAAGATAAATGCTGCTGTCAAATGCTAAGTGTCATTATGAAAACAATGAGGGGAAAAAAAAAACCAACAAAAAAAAACTGAACAGCGTTCAGAACACTGAGTGTGTCTGAGTGGTGAGGTGCCTAAACAACAGATGAAAAACACTGCTCTACACACCTACCTCTGCTGCCCTATACAAAGATAACTTCTTATTGATTTACCATTGCCTGATGATAAACCACAAGCGTGGTTAAAATCATAGAATTGCAAAATGGTTTGGGTTGGAAGGGCCCCTAAAGATCATCGGGTTACAAGCCCCTGACATAGGAAGGGACACTTTCCACTAGACCGGGTTGCTCAAAGCCCCATCCAACCTGGCCTTGAGCACTTCCAAAGATGGGCATTCACAACTTCTCTAGGCAGCCTGCGCCAGTGCCTCACCACCCTCATAGTGAAGAACTTCCTAATATCTAACCTAAATCTCACCTCTTTCAGTTTAAAGCAATTCCCCCTTGTCACTACATGCACATTTACAAATTCCCTCTCCAGATTTCTTGTGAGCCTCAGATTTCTTGTCTAGGCACTCTTGGCTGCTCTAAGGCCTCCTTGGAGCCTTCTCTTCTCCGGCTGAAGACCTAGCTTTCTCAGCCTGTTTTCATAAAAGAGGTGCTTCAGCCCTCTGATTATCTTAGGAACCCTCCTCTGGACTTGCTTCAACCGATCCACATCGTTCTTCTGTTGGGGTCTCAAAGCTGAATGCAGTACTCCAGGTGGGGTCTCATGAGAACAGAGCAGAGGGGGAGAATCACCCTCTTTGACCTTCTGGTCACACTGTTTTAGATGCAGCCCGGGATACAGTTGACTTTCTGGGCTGCAAGCACACATGGCTGGGTCCTGTTAAGCTTCTTGTCAACCAGCATCCCCATAATGTATCAAGTTTAAAATTATAAAACTTAGGGACAGTATGAAGCAAATACTATTACAGTGCGTTAAGTGTCCCTCCAAAAATCTAAATATGAAAAAGTGAAAGGTTTTCATTCATTCCTCTTAGTATCAACTTTAGTTCCAATCACAACAGTATTATCAGGATATCTTAACAGCCAGATAGATACTCACAGTATCCCAGCACACCACCAGTACACAATACCACTAAGTATTGCCTTTGTGTTCCGAAGATATGTCACATGGAAAAAGAGCACTACTAAACAATGAAAGTTACATTAGAGCAGCAGAGCCCAGAAAACCTTTAAAACAACTCCTAACCACACTGGACTTATCTCATCCCACTTTCAAAGCACCATATCACAAATTTAAAGTAACTGGCAGAGAAAGGTTTCTCATCCACAAACCAACAGAGCTTTCTGTGATGCATTTCTCCCTAGAAGATAATAGTAGATTTTATGCACCATAGACCAAAATAAGTAAATCAACATCTTGAAAAACATTGGCTGGGCAGCGTTCAGGAAAAGGCTATTATGGCTGGTCTGTGTTTGCTTGTCCAGCTCCCTTGCTGAATGGCTGCTTTAGGAGTTAAGGACACCGAGTCCAGCCCCAATTGCTGCACAACTGCAGGGAGCCTTCAAGAGCCTACAGTCTCAGCTGTTTAACAGAACCTGACAAATTCCAAAGGATATTTTATTTCCAGTCTGGGACATTGTATCATATTAGTAATGGACGGGAAGTCAACAGTTCTCTATAGCTGACAACCATTAAGTACTGGGTGATTCAAATTCAGAATCAGCAACATAGAAATGGTATTAAAGTTATGGTTTCCACCTTATCATCCATTGTCCCACCCATATCTGTATGTCTCAAATGAAATCCCAGCAGACCAGAACTTGTCCACAACTTATATCATACAATCATAGAATGGTTTGGGTTGGAAAGGACTTTAAAGATCATTTAGCTCCAGTCTCTTTAGGTCCTAGTCTGGACTTGCTTCAACAGGTCAACATCCATATGTTGGGGACCCCAGAGCTGAATGCAGTACAGTAAAACACCCTTGGTTTTCTGTGGTTGAGGCTCTGGTTTGAAATTATTGGGTTTATATTTTGCCCCTGCTTGGGTTTCTTTGGGTTTTTTGGTTTTGTTTTTTTTTTAACCACATTTTTCTGTTAGATTTAGTAATATTACCTTAACAACTCCTGCTGATTTCTGTCACAGATTCAACACAGATCCTTCCAGCCTTATGAGCATAACTATCCCCTGCTACGGAGGAGCTTTGTTCAGACAAACAGCTTCCATATAACCTTAACTACAGGAACAATGGAAATAGTCATATGAAACTAACTTGCAGAAAGATACCCTCAAAGACAGTGCTATGGAACAGCATGGTGAATTTAACCAAGCCATTCTGCACTGCTTGTCATAATAAACCCAGCTATTTAAGGATAGTTTTAGCAAATCCAGAAAAGATGTGAGACTATTTCCATGCCAGATTTTCCCTTTTGCATGATTTCCATGACGATCCTGACATATTTTACTGCATATCTGCAAATATCAGAAAAACTGATCTCCTTCTGGACTTACAGTGTGAAATGAGACTGAGGCACAGACAGCACAGATTTGTGTCTAATGCTGTGGGGGCTGCCAGAGCAATGTGTTTAACTCTGTCGGAGGTGGTTGCCTCTTGCTAGTAGGGGCTAAAAGGGTGTTGTGGGACTTGTTATTTGCCAGGTTTCAAGAAGCACTTTGATTCATATCAGCAAACTTTGCACCTTTACTAAAATACTTACACAGTGAATAGTTGGAGCCTGCCTTCACTAGTCTTAGCAGCATGCCACCCGCTCTGCAATATCTGCTTCCTCAGGACTGATCAGAAGGCATAAGCAGGCTTCATTAAAATTATCAGTGTTTTTCATCAACTGAACTTTTCATACCGGTTCTCCAAAAGGCACAGGAGCTACCAGTATGTGGTTTGGCTGTACAGCACTATCATGGGAAAGCTTGAAGCAAAAAATATAGAAAATGATAGTTTGGAAGGCATCTAGAGATCCTCTAGCGCAACCTCCCACTCAAAGCAAGGTCTTCTGGAGGTCAGGTTAGTTATCTGAGCTTGCTCTCAGGATAACCTATTCCGATATTTCACCACCCTTACTATCAATTTGTTTTTCCTAATGCCTAATGAGAATTTCCCTCATTGCAATTTGCCTCTGATGACTTTCATCCTGTCATTAAACGCCTCCAGGAAGATGTTCACTCTGTCCTTCATACTGTCTCCCTGCTGTTAGATTGCAATATGAAATTCCCATAGCCTTCTATTCCTCAGGCTGGAAAAAAATAGCACTTTCAGTCTGTCCTGCTCCAGCCACCAACCAGCTTGCTGGAAACTGTGGGCAAATGCTACAGTTTACCTTTGAGGAGCACTGAATCCATGAACAGAGCAAGATCTCAGTAAGGCATTGCTCACTCTTTGCCGAGTATACCTCAAAGCCAGCTGAAAATTTTTCTTAAGGCTCTCCAGCTTTCACATAAAGAATAAGCCTTAGCTTCTTACGGAAAAAAAATAAAGCCGTAGCTTCTCATGGAAAAAACAGTGCGTGCTTCTGGGTCGAGTTCATAGCAAGGCAGACAGGCCATGTGTGAAACAATGTTTGTTTCCTCATTTTGCTGCTAGATTTCATAATATTACCTTAACTTCTCTTGTTGATTTCTGACACAGATCCAGCACGGATCCTTCCAGCACCATGAGTGTTTGCCACTTGCCAGTTCCACCTTTAGGGTGCAGTTGTCAATCCGCCATGGTCTGGCCTCTAGTTTATCTCTATTCCATCACATGTGTAGTAACACATTGAACTATGTTGTCCTCAGGACAGTTCAATAGACAACTTCAGCTGTAATCACTAGCTAAAGAGCTACAATAATACATTACCTACCTTACACTGGAAAACCACTGTAATTTCACAATTAATAACTGCCCTAAACATTAAGTAAGAAAATACATAGACATGGATATGCCCTGCTTGAAACAGCCACCCTGCCACATTAACATGTAGAAAAACAGAGCAATGAAGACCCATTCTGGCTTCACTGTGATGGAATGACATATGCATAAGCTGTTCTCACAATCTTCATTACTGCAATAATAAACATAAGTCTGAAAATGAGAAGGGAAAAAAATTCACTCAGCTCAGAGACTACTTCTTGGCAATCAACACACTCTAAATGACGTATAAAATTGTGGTATACAAGAGGTAGTTGACAGTCAAGTCCCACCTCCCATCTTCCTTTAAACACCTATCTTCAGAACGGCTTTTCATTAAGAAGTGTTCACTTCTATCCCTGCTGCTGCTCAGCTCCATTCTCAAAAGGGAAGGAAAAACAGTCATTGACTGCACACTTACACTTGCAAGGCTGTTCTTAACATTGCCTCTCTGAAGTCTCCTCTAAGCTGTTTTGAGAAGATCTGGGGGGCAGAAGATGGAGCACAAACTGCAGAATTACTCAGATAATTACAGCTCAGTAAGCAGAGTGAAAGCTTCACAGCTCTACTTTTTTAAAACCTGGCAGATAGGTGCAGGGAAGAGTACTTTCTTTACAAGTCAGTGGGACCAGATCATGAATGTCCATTCTTCAAGCCCAGCCCAGGATGTAAGGTCAGAAAAGCACACAAACTGAAATCTCTCAGAATAAAACCCAGAGAGATTTACCTTTTCTGGAAAGAAACACAGGAATCTATTGTTTAGTGCTGTTGAAAAAAGTGTGGTTGCTGTAGAGGGAAATGACCCCCTACTTCAGGAAGTGGTCACTGCTAAACCAAGGAGAAGCAAGTGTTTAAAACACTGTTAGCACTATTAGTCCTAGCACCACAGACTAAAATGTTTGTGTACTAAACCTTTATGCAAAGCATGAGACAAAGATTGTGACTGATGTTTCATATTACGCAGAAATAGAGTGCTCTCTGTTTTTGTATATACATGTATTTTCATGTCCTTTTAACTTCTCCAAAGCAGCTATATAACCTATTAGGTTGAAAACAACCTATTAGGTTGTTTCAAACATGCTAAGACTCACTTCCTGACACATCATCTCATATTGAACCTAGATTTTCAGTCCCACCAGCCAGTGTCTTGCTGAGGCACTCCCTGCAGTCCTTTGGGCATAGCTCCAGGTGCAGATTTCTCATCTGTTCTGTCAGTATGCCCCACAGTACCGTTTCCAAAGCTATGAAGTAGCACTGAACTCTCACACTCACTCCAGCAAACCCAGAAATGTTTTGCAGCAGTTCTTCAGCATGATCATCAGACTACAGTAAGAAGTAGAAAGTCAACCTTAAGCACGGAGCAGTTTCAGAGACAAACTTACAAAGCAAATGGGACATTGCTTAATGTGTGATAGATGCCCACGTGCTTTAACAGCACATCCAAGACGAAAGCTGTTTCAAGAAAGACACAACAAAGAAATACTGAAGAGTCAATTAATGGCAAGAAAAGAGAATATTTTTGAAAGCTTACATCAAAAAGTTGTGGACAAGCAAAACTCCCTTGTGCCTCCTGTGACCACTGGGATGTTAAATGACTGCACATGCTCTCAAGCTGCTGCAGGAGAGTGGGCATCTGTGGACAATGAATACCCATTAACATGGATTCATTAATGTGGAATTAAAGACATTGCTCTTCACAGTAGCAAGGCCGAAGAGTGAGAGAAATCATGCATTAGGTAGCGTTAGAACTGATCAGAAAGACAGGTTTAAGCTACAAACAGCTACCCATGAAAGGACTGGCACAGGTCATAAATAGGTCAAAGTAGCAAATGAACGCAGACCTCACACAGCAAAGCAGATTAATTACTGAAAAAGGCTCAGTTCTTAATCACTTAAGATAGTAATCTAAAGGCGGTAAGTTTGGTGTATCACACTCCTAATCCTTTAAGTCAGCCTCTCCACAGTTAAGATGTAAATTCAGGGGAATAGCCCAAAATGCCGTTAAGGCTTTTATTCAGTTGGCAGCTTTTTACAATCTAATCAGCAAGCCTAGGTACGTGGGCATAATTTGGTCAATTTAGTTTACAGAAACAAAACTCAGGGAAAGCAGAGACCACGGCTGAGAACAAGTGAAATAACATATAGAAAAGTGAAGGTGGACCTTAATCTTAAGCCATTTTAGAGATGTGTCTGACAATACTCACCTGTGCTGTCAGCCTGACACACAGTTCAGCCATGACAATGGTGGTAGGAGCCAAAAGCATAGTAACAGGTACTTCCAAGACTGGAAAACAGACAATTTATGCTGTGACTGGTACCTTGCACTATATCCAGGACTAAATAGCAGAAGCAAATGAGAAGCATATGTATGCAGCTCACACAAAACAGAGTTACACTTAGTTGTTTCCACACGGTAATGCAGTGACAATGGCCAAGTTGTTTGGTTGGATGCTCAAGTCCCTCAGCTCCCTCCCATGGAGAATGAATAGCAATCTCTTCCTATGAATGGGTATCATAGATAGCTTGCTAGTAAGGGGTGATTGGCTGAACACTAAAACCAAACATTTCCTGTTTAAACACTTCAACCTTGTTTAGGCATATTATTTTGACATAGTATTAAATCTCCGTCTTGTTTGTACCCACAAGCAAGCTATGAGAAACTTAAACCCAGCAACAACACATTTTTAATTATATGAAATGTGCATGATTGATAGACTAAAAAAAGAATAAATCTGCTCTCTCCTGTCTTATCATTTTTTATAAAAGTTCTCATCATGATTTCATAATGACAACAAATATACAGAGTTCTCCACCAGTAAAATATCTGAAAGGTCTGAGATGTGGTCCAGGAATATTGCTAACTTCATATCTGGTAGCAACTAAAATGCTTCAGCATCCTCCTCCTCTAATTGCTCCCATCTTTGAGAGAATATAATATCTTCCATTAAGTTCTGTGAAGTCCATTAATGGAATGAACTGTATACAAATAAAAAAAGAACTATTAAGTAAGATGGAATAAGCTTCTAGCACTTGTTTTCACTCCAGGACTGAGAACAACAACGAAACCAAATACAGATATCACTGAAAGTACCCAAGTATTCAAAATCCAAAAGGAAATGCATGAGTAACTGGTGAATGACATGTGAGCATGAAAAGATTAGTAATACCAAGTACAGGGGAAATCCTATAAACATTTACTAGCACTTTGCAGGCTGCTTTGATTACCTTATGTAGATAAATACACCTCACACAAGTTTAACTTACTTATATTGCAATGAAGATATTGAAAGCAGCCTCTGAAATGGATATCTATTGACACTTTCAGTAGTCTGATTAGGATTGTAAAACAAGGCATACATCACAGTGCACTATAAGACTGTCAGCTAAAAGCAGTAGCTGGCTGAAACTGAGATTGCATGACTTTTTTTTAACAATTTCAGAGAAATCCCATAGGAAGCATCTCAACCTGGAATTTTAAGGTAATTCTTTTAAAAACTCTAAGCAAATTAAACCATTGAGAGATATAAATTCTTCAGTGATGTCAACTGTCTTTCTTGACCCTTTCACATAAAATCCTTGTGGATCTATTCAAGTGCTGCTGCAATCAAGTTACTCCATTCCACTAAGGTAGAGATGTAAGCATTCTTCCCCTAGAAAACTCCTCTTCTGGCTTAGAGCAAGAAAAAGTCTCTCTGCCATGCATCCAGTAGCTAATGGCTTTCCAGTTTACTTCATATTTGGCTAACACACTTTTCAGTTAGAAAGCAAAGCTGAAAGCAAATCCATATTCAGTTTTCAAGAGTGGAGATCTAAGATTGCCCAACACGTGTTTTCCAGGACTACGTCTACCTGGATAAATTTGTGTCATGCAATCTCTTCCCACAGTGATTGCATCAGTGCTGACTCTGCAGATTTGTTATTTTCAGTAGCATAATGAATGATGACCATGCTAGTATATTAGGTACCACAGAGGTGCTTAAGAGAAGGCTCAGTAGGCAGGCAGTTTGTGTACTAAACACACTGTCACAGTTGCTCCTACTGTGCTCAGGGACAATGTTGGAACACCACATGCCTGGAGTTTAACTTCCCTTGACCTTTTCAGGTTTTCAAGTTCAGGATTTAGCTGCTTGTCTCCACTAAGAACAGCAGGAAGTGAGCATTTAAAATCCCTAAAAAGGCTTTGAAAGCTACTTGTGAAATGTTCCAAGGCCTCTCTGCAATTCAGCAACTGGCAGGAGGGAGGGAGGGAAGGCTGAGAAACTAGGTGCTGTTAGAGTAGGAAAGAGGACAGGATGAACAAGGCTCTATTCTGCTAAGCTTCCCAGATGTGGGAAAAGGTACTGAAGCTTCTAAAGCAGTATATTCTGTTCTTCAAAGACAGATTGACTTGGGGGTTTTGTCAGCTTTTTGACCCCTGCATCATGCATTTTTACACTTGAAACTGGCTAAGCAGCTACTAAAGCAGGGTGGATCTTCCAAAAATCTCTGGCAGCAAATCAGCAGCTGGAAGTCCTGCATCTCATGTCTTGGATAAGACTGGGATCTTTCAGGAAGGAATGTCTTCTAGTACAATACTTTCTAGATTCCAGAGAGGTGGCATGCTATTTTAACATGGTCATTATCTCAGATATAGACGTGTCTATTCACTCCTGGTCAGCGCCTACATTCTTCTCAATGTCTTGGAGCCTCATTTGTCTCTGGTAGTACAGCTCAATTATTTTCTTAACCTATTTGTAGATCAATCCTCCTGATTGATTTAGAGTTCTGGATGCTGGGAACAAACTTTAAAAATATGCATTGAAGAATCAATTCAGGTTCATTGTGACAGGAGCAGGCCCCTGGAAAGATTGTACAGAAACCCTACCATGGCCACTCCTGCAAAGTTGGTCAGTGAATATCTCAGTTGTTCAAGGACCTGCTGAGAAGGCAAATTATGATTCCTGAGTATTGTAGCAATTTGAACCAGCAAGCTGCAGGTCCTACAGGAATTTGTTTGCCTCTGCTGTGAGAAGGGAAGAAAATCACCAAAACATGAATAAGGAGACACAAGTTTCCCAGTTTTAATAGAGAAAGGCTACTTCAACCATGAGTGGAAGGAGACAGGCGCGTCTTTGATGAAGAAGTTCTGGGATAAGGACTCCACACAGTTTTTCTGCCAACCTTGTCGCCAGAACTGTAGCAGGTGCTTGAAAGCATATAATTACTCTGAGGTATGACAGAAATTATGGACCTGTAGAAGCAATTTAATCAGGGCAGCAAAAGATCTGCATTTTTGAATCAAATGACAAGTTTTCCATCTAAACAAAGGTCAGTGGGACGGTAATCAACACAAACTGCTCATTTCAACAAGCCTGGCTTCCTCTGAAAAACTAGCTCAAGCTACTCTACTGTGGATGAAGAGGACTGCTCAGGAAGAAACTATTCAAACCACAAACAGATAGAGGCCCAATGGAACATACTCTCCTAGCCATGCAACAGAGAATGCGTGTGTAAAAGACACACGTGAAAAGCTTTTTCACCTGAACACTTGTTTTCACAAAAACAGAGAAAACATCCATGTGCTTTATAACAGGAAGGAGGACCTCTGGCTAATGCAATTACAATACAAGCCAAAGGAAGTACAGTACTAGAGCTTTGCTTAGAGTATAGCTAAAGAAAACCCAGTCAAAAAGGGTAGAATTAGAGATCTAAGACCTAAGCAGCACTGCCTCAAATATATAAAGCACTCATTTTGCCCTGATACTGCTGGTCATTGGTCAGAACCCATTTATACAAGCTTTTGTTAAATACAAACTGTGCAAGTAAAAGCAAATCACTGTTTGAGCAGCATCAAACAGAAATCACATCCCACTCCCACACAATTATTACACAGCACAATACACACAGTGACTAGACCAAGCCAGTTTATGAGGCAGCCTGAGGATTTGCTTATGTATCTCGCTAAGTGAGCCTTGCTCAGCACAGGCTGATGGGCTTTAGGTAAGGGGTGATTCCCTCCCTCATTTCTCCCAGTATCATATGATAGTAATTTCCCTTCACAGTGCAGAGGGATACTCACAAAGAAATGGAATGTATAGGGTACTTGTAAGCTACACCTGATCTCTTTCCAGATTTACTACTGCACAGCCTTTTCTGCAAAAGTCAGGAAGGCACAGGATATGGAATTTCTGTCCCCAGTGATGACTAGCCATTGTAGCTGCTCCTCCCAGTTTATAGCTCCTACAGATATTGCAAGGCAAGGGACAGCACAATGTTCTGCAGTCTTCAGCTTCTGTTCAATGCACGTGCACCAGTGTTGACCAGTGGACTTGACCAGGGACCTGAAAGAGAGTAGGTACACTGACTTTCCCTTCTGTTTTTTCTTAATTTCAACTTATTTTCTAAATTTCAATTTTCCTTATGTCGCTTCAAAGACCCTTCTCTCTTTTTCTGATGCTAATGCCTTCCACATTATTTGTACAAGTTGCTTGTACTGTTGGCTCCTTTCAGTGTCACAAACACATATATTACTTTGAGAATATGCACATGCATATACTTGCACATATTTCAGACTACTGTCCCCTTAAATCTATTTAATCTGTGTGTTTTCATGCAGATATAAAATAGCTTTTCAGAAGTGTTTTCAGGGTCCTGATACCCAGTCTCTGCTATGGCTCTGTCCTTCAAGGTCTCCTCAACTTTGCTTCTGTGCTCTGAACTCCTTCCAATTAACTCATACACTACAATCTGACAATAAAAAAAAAAAGGGACTTTGGCTCTGCTTCAGGTGTAGTTCTCTCAGAGCAGGTACACTTAAGACAACTGGTAGAAGAGGAAGGATAACATAATCCCCCCTAGAGACATTGGACAGACTGTACAGAAAATTATCTGTAGCACTGATTCTGTAACCCTCCATATACTTGATTATGAAGCTCCCCAGATTTGTCCTGAGAACCTGGCAACGGGCTCCATATAAAGCCCAGAAGACAGGCAGTTATTTCATATTCTGCACAGGTAAGTGAGACCTGAACACTGAGTATTAAAGAGATATTGAATTTCGTTCAGTGAGATCAGCTCCACAGCAGCATAAAAAATAGTGTGGCATCACTTAACAGACTGCACAGGCAACCAACTGCGGCAGCTTCCTCATTCTGAGAGCTCTGCATTGCAGTCTTAACAATGAGAGAAGAAAGTTACTGGGTTTATTTTAATTATGATTTTAGTAGGCTTTTGTCATTGCCAAGGAAATACACATGTATTTAAACCAAGGATTCCCTCTCCTCCACAAACACATAGGTTCTGATATCACTAGGGTGGCAATCTCATATACTTGCAGGTAAAATGAAAGATCTAGGCTTGTTCAACATACTTAATGAGTTCACTTTCCCCCCTGCCCCAACTGGACAAGGAGGCTATGTCTAACACAGCTGTAAAGCCTCACTGGTTACACATAGGGTAATGTAAAGCTCTGAGCTATGGAAGCTGTCAAAGGAAACTGACTGCTTTGTTGTGCAAATCTTCACCATCAAAACAGAGCTCAAATTGACAGGTTCCAGTTGATTTCCAGTAATTACAAGGTCTTTTAATTACTACATGCAGGCAAGGGGTGGAAACAACTTAGCTGCTCCTCCAAGATTTAATTATCAAGCTCATGCCACCAGCGACACAGCTTGGCCAACACAGCAGGAGCTTCCAGCTCTCACAAAATGCTGTTCACTAGCATAGCCACTCTCCAACACAGCAGCATCTTCCTTCTGCATTCAACCCAGGAAAACAATTACTGGTGGAAGTGAGGAGAAGATATCCTATCTGCCTGTTCCTTTTCCCATTCAAGCAAGAGTTAGGCACAGCTGATCACGCACAAAACTAAAGCTTTGTTGATGGCAAATAAAATCTTTGCAACCTTCTGAGTGGGCAATGTCCATATGGACTCTCTTTCCTCCAGTTTTCAGATTGTTGCCTTATATCTTACCCCAAAGGTAGGGTATCTTACCCCAAAGGTAGTCATTTGAAAGACTCTCAGATGACTCCTGCACAAGCCCAACTTCCAAAAGCATGTTTTTTTTCCTCCTGAAATGCACCCCTGTCTGGTGTCTGAAGTGGACTTGGGCAAGAACAGAGACACCCATTGCAGCTCAGCTCCCTGAAACCAGTTATACTTGGGGAGGTGGCACGCAGGAATCCATGCCATCCCCAGGTAAGCAGTCATTTTGCTATTGGTGATCAGGCTCAGAGCCATAAGGTAGAATTAGTAGCCCTGATGTGCCCATCTGCCCTGACTTAACACACAGCCTACAAAACTGGTAAGTAGCAGAGGAGGGGGACCAACTCAGCCCATGTCAAACATAGCAATGCATTAGAAAAATAGAAAGAATGTAAATAATTTCATCTTCATGTTTACAATGTACTCTTGCACACCCTGCACTCTGCAAGACCAGCCAGCAATAACAACCCCAAACAAAAAGCAGGGAATAATAGGGATGAAAAAGCATGCCAACACTGCTCAGCACCTCTGAATAGTGCATCCAGTCCAACTGCAGCTCTGTTGAGAAAATACTGCTCTGCAAATGTTCAAAATGAGCTTCAGGTAGCAGCTTTATGAGTCTTAAATTGCAACATGATAAGCAGCATGTACAGAGGCCACTACAGTTTATCAGGGAGGATATTAAGACTTTCTGGTAGAGGAACTTCAGCAAATGCTTAGTCAGTCTGGATTTAGGATCTGATCCTTCAGTTCTTTGTTCCAAATGTAACTAGCCCTTGGCTTCTTCATATAAGCTGTGCTCATCTCAGAGTACGGCTTTTGGAAAAGACATAAGGGAACTCAGCTGAAAGCAGTCTCAGAACTTGGTTGCTGTTTTACTTATTGTTTTCTATTCCTTCTTTTTCAGTAACAAATGCTGCTAAAAGAATAATTCAGAGTTGTGTACAGAGATCAATAAATAAATTGGGTATCTGTTCAGTCACCACCTCCCAGAGCTGAGAGTAATTAAAAACCAATTAAAAAACATGCATCTGTCTCCCAGTTGTTCTAATGGGAAGTGAAGGACAATCATGGAACAAAAGTTGTCAAGAGAAAGCAGATCTTCCTGGACCACCTCTTATGGTTGGTCATATAACAATTAACTTACAAATAAAATAGCCCCAAAGTCATTATACTATAAACCATTGGTTCTGGTCTTACAAAGCAACAGATCCCTCTCTTCATTGATCCTCTCAGCACATTTAGCACATTTGATTCATGAAGCTGCACCTGAGGTTGCCAAGAACAGAGCTGCTCCTTAATTAATAATAATGAGCAGTAGCTCAGAAGCCTCACACTTATCAGAACCCAAAGGAGCACCAGATGAAGCAGGAGTCTCAGTGGGCAACATTTTATTCAGCCAGCAGCAGAAACACAGAGATTAGTGAGAGATAGTGTTTACAAGAGATGCGTTAATCATCTTTGTTGTTCATTCATAATATCCCCTGCACTGTCAAAAATAACACCTTTTGGGGTTTTAGCAAAGCATTTGGTACCCCAGCCCATGAAACTACCTGAAGGCAATTGCATCCATAAGTATAGTAACCACAACTTGGCAATAAGCTATCAGACAATAGTGAGGAAATTCACTGTATCTGAGAAACAAAATGTGTTTGTTTTTCTGTGGGAATGTCATTGCAGAAGAAACAATACAATGCAAAAACATTGATACACAAATAAACGAAGTCCATAGAATGCTCATGTTATGTAGGAACCATTTCATCTTTTGATTTAGGACACTGAACTTCAGCTGTATCGTGCACACCATTACTTGATTATTTGACTGGAGAATTAAATCTGCTAAAGCAGGAATGGCCGATGCCAGGTCAGAATTTTGTCTCCAGCTCCATCCCAGGAGATACGCCAGCAGAACCTCCAAGTCTGCCACTGTGCCCGACATTCAGCTTGGCTCAAGAAAATTACTGGGACCTGAACAGGAAAAAGTAGCATCATTTGACCAGGGCACTCATGTTGGTAAGCTTTGTGAATCCATGAGGCCCTAATTAGGTGGTGGTGAAATAGATACAAGTGCCACCTGAACAACAATGCTGTTCAAAGTAAAAGGACACTGAACTGGCTTCCATGGAGCATCTGAAGCACCAGGACAAGGAAATGAAAACAATTTTATTTTTCAGAACTGTCAACATTTTGTTCATTCTCATTATTTAGAGAGTAAAAGTAACAGCATTTATAAGTGCCAAGAAACCTTCTGTACCTTTCAAACCCCTCATGAATCACACACACACAGAGTAACACACACTGCTAATCCTTTCCAAGAGTCTGGTTGTCCTAGACTGGTTCAACACCAAGTACCTCAGCTGCCTTGTGGCAGATCCTGGCTCTTCCCACTCCCAGCCATCCTTCAGGAGAAGTTCAAGCTCTGTGTACCCTCAAGCAGCCACCCCACCAACCCACTACCCTAGGCAGCCCAGAAGGTAAAACCCCAGCCAGAGCGCAGCTGGTTCCACACCGAGAGGAAGGCAGTTGGGGCCCATCACCCACCAGCATAATGCCTACTGATGGCAATTCACCTTCCAGAAATCTCCAGAGATGTGGAAATCCACACCACACCTTGACCTCACTCCGATGCATGGTTCCCTCCTGATCTGACGAGGCCCAACATGCTCCTAGGGATTGCAGGACTCTCAGAATTGACTTACGTAAAACCACAACTTCTGCAAAACATCAGACCACAGAAAATGTGATAAAGCATAAAAGTCAGAGAGACTCCTGAGCTGTGGGAGTGAGTTTCCTGTAATCCCTGGCACTAGTCACATTCAGCATCATGTGATTCATCAGGTCAGTAGTGACCGGCGGTCATTGCAACTGACAGAAAAGCAAAGCACTAGTGTGCATCCAATGTAAATTTAACAACTGCTGCATTGGCAAATAAGAACATCTGCAGAACATTCATTACCTGGGCAAACAGACGGAGATTTCCTGATGGTAGGAAGGCATTTCAGCTCTGCATGGAAAAAAGCTCCCAAAACAACAAAAGAACCCAAGGAACCTAACAAACCAACCAAACAAAATATATCTGAATGAATGGTCCATCCTGGGAAACTGCCTGCTTAACCCATGGCCATTATCTTCCAAAGAAAGAGAATTAACAAAGAAAACAAAGCCACAGCTCTACACTTGGCTACCAGCAGCTGAGCCAGCTGCTGTTGGATTCAGGGCTGGGTGTTTCCGCTGCAGCTCACTCTGGTGTCCTGCCATGGCAGCAGGCTCAGCTGCAGCTAGTCAGAACACAGGCAAGTGCCAAAGGTGTGATGAGAGATAATCACAGCAGGTTTTAATGGATCAAATTAAAGGAAGAAAAGTGGAAACCTTATCAAAGCTGCAGCTTTAAAGAGACTTATCAATAGCTGACTTAAAATGAATTCAGCATTTGCTCAGTTTCTCCACAAACCAACTCAAACCCCAAGGCTGAGGAGAATTAATTATTCCCATACCCTCAGTAGCACAGAGACTGACAATATGGCTTTAGACAACAAGGAAACATCTCTGAGGAGCAGACTCAGGAATGAAAAGTGATTTCCTTGGTTCCGTTAATAAAAGGTTAACTCACTGTGTACCCACACTGTGCTGTTGAAAGGCTTGTGTCCTCTGTAGTCAGGTGATAAAATGATGAATTTGGTAATGCCCATGGGTAGCTATGGAAGACAGGAACAAGTAAATAGTTATCAATAATCAAGTAAGCACCAAGACTAAATGTAATCTAGGTCTGACAGGAAAAGCAGATAAAATGATGTAGAGCTCAAAAGCTGGGCTATATAAATTGTCAGCAGATAGCTTTAGAAAAGAGAGGAAGGGAAAAGATTTAGAATGCTTTTTGTTATTGGGCTGATACACTTACATATAATTACAAATAAAAGGAAGTTATATATGGGAATAGCTAGGGGGACTGTGGAGAAGCATGTCAGGTGAGAGTCTGTATCTGTGTATGAAAATATCCTAGGGGAAAAAAAGAAAGAGGATAAAACTGGTATGGTCAGGTCTGCAGAGCCACAGCATCCCAACTGGTTGACTCCTCCAGCACTCCTACTCCCAGCTTGGTCAGGGCAGATCAGTCTGTAGGGGTACTGAAGATGTCAAAGGAAAAGCAACCTTTTGGAGAGGCAGTCAAAACAGTTCAAGACAGAAATCAATCTTTTCTGCCAGACCCTGCACCAGTATTACTTTGAGTATGATACAGCTGACAAGACAGAAAACATTCAAATGCATCTTCCACTGCCCTGTTTTCTTTTGTGTTAGAAAACATACACACATACATATAGTGAGGCTCAAGCCTGGCTAGGTATCTTCTGCATATGCATGCTTTCTTTAGAAGTTCAAAAAGAGCTGCCTTTGTAATCTCTGCCCTGCTGCCTGTGATTTATTTTGTAAGGGCAGAAAAGGGAAACAAAGAGAAACAAGAAGGCACATATATACTGGAACATGGTGTGGTTAACAGGTACCTAAACTAGCACCAACTGAGCTACTGTGCATTGTCATGTAGATGAGAGAGGCAGTTATTAATGTAGGTGTTCTGCTTCTGGTCTTGAGGTTGCTGCAGTGTCAGGTAAGTCTGCACTGTATTCTGCTGCATGGCAAACATTCTCATTGCACGGCCAGTCCTTCCTCCAAGAGATTTTACAAGCCTTCTCATACAGCTTCGGTAATGCAGCTTCCTTCCAGCCTGCAACAGCTATTGACAAACCTTTTATAGTGGCATAAGTCAGCACTGCTTTCCTGTTCTTCATGCTTCAGTGGCACATATCAACCATAATTCATATTATAGCATCAGTGGAACATAGGAGAAAAAGCTATCATTATATTTAAAAAAAAAAAAAAGGCCAAAAAACTCCCTCTGCTGGATCCAGTCTAAAAAAATGAATTGCTTTTGGTAGCGGTACAAAGTGCTCCTATCCTGAGATCCCCACACAGATCTAGCGGAAGAAAGCCTGTTTGTTGAGTACCATGTTGTATTTCCACAAAGCTTACACTCAAGGTACAAAGACCTGATTGCTTACTGTTAAAATTAACATAAATTGCCATTTAAGAGGGATTTCTTTGCTATCAGTCAAAATAAGAATACCAGTTTTTCAGAGAAGAGAGGCCAGGAAAAATGATGCAAATAAGAACTAGAAAACTTGTACGAGGATGTGGTGACAGGCTAACATGGGCTTAACGTACTTGACGGTTCAAAAGAAAATTTTCAAACAAGTGCATTTTAGGGGTCATTAAGAATCTTTTTCCTTGTGTACTGGAACAGAACTGCTGGAAAAAAATGGCTGAGCCCAAGTTTTGTAGCCTGAGCTACAAATCAAACAAACAAGCAAACCACAATGCAAAGCCCCAGGTCTAATGCATCACCAATTTAATTCCCTGAAAAATTGCCTGCTTTTTTCTCTTCTAATTCTATCTTAATTCAGGGTGATAACATATAATTAATAAATTCTTCTAACCTTAATTCATACTCACTCTACTTGTGGAAACATTATATTTTTATTAATATGATCACAGCAGACCTCATGTTTCATAAAAAGAAAATCCAAATAAATAAGTTTGTCCCCAGGTTTGTTCCACATTAAATATTCTTACTGGATTTCAGTGCATTCTCAGTGGTAAGCAAATTAAACCAAGTTCTCAACATATTCATATGTAAAAGCCTCCTTCTCTGCAGAAGGGAAGGCTTACTGCAGCAGCCTGCTTACTGCTATAACCTCTGCATATCCAAGTGCAAATCCTAACAAAACAACAGACAACCAAAGCTGCTGGGAAATGAAATATGGTAGTATAAGCAGGCAACACAGCTGATAACTTCTGCTGCTGAAGGCGTAAGGAGGAAGTGTTACCTCCCGAATACTAAATTCAAGGAACTATAAGAGTAATTTTTATTTTTATTTTAAAGGTGTAACTAAAGTACGCTCAAAAAAATCAGGCTCATTTATAACTCACTGAAAATTGATGACCCAACAGTGATAACGATTTCTGGTTATTTAACCTATGCTAAATGCAGTAAAGATTATGCTCAGTTAGACAGGAAAGAAAATACATAGGTCCTGCTCAAGTAATATTCTAGAAGTGACAACCAGCAAAGGAAATTGTTGCAGTATAGCAAAGACAATACCTCTTCCCAGGAAGAAGGAGTTTCTCTGCAGGGTATGTCTGTGCATTGAAAGAGCAGTTAAAGATTTTTACAAGGGCTTGGAGTTGCAGACACATTTGCACGTTTAGTCTTTATCTCCCATATCCCTCGTGGATTTCCAGCCTGAGCAGTCAGTGAGCTGAATGAGAAATACAGCAGGTTGAAACAAAACAAGCCTGTCACACAGACCAAGCAGGTAAAACAACTAAATTATTCCAGTTCAAGTTCTACAGATTCTTCGATTGAGGTTATCAATGACTGTTTTGCTTCCTGCACCTCCAAACAGATGATAGCATTTTTTTCACTGAGCAAGGTTGCTCCTGCTCACCCAAAAAAAAAAAAAAAAATCAGTATTGCTTCGTTTGGGGTTGTCCCATCAAAGCAAATAGGGCAGGATAAGGAGACAAATGATCGGTATGTTAGCCAAAAAGGCATAACTCCATCTATGCCTAGGAAGACGTTTTGACATGCAGAAATCACAGACCCAAATGCCATGGTTAGAACCGTGCTGTATTTCGGCTGCTTGCATTGCACTGCCCTCTCCTGTTCACAGGAGCGAAAGTCCAGCCTTCTATCTGCGTTAAAATGGGGGGAGGAAGGGCGAGAACGGAAATTTTCGCTATTGAAACAGATGAAAAACGTGAGATATCTTTTATGCCAACCTGAAGAGGGGAAAGGAGTAGATAGAAGTATGTTTCTATGGGATTTATCCCAGACAAAGCAGTTTATTCTACTTGCTTTTACCTACCTGGTTTTTATGCATTTACAATTAAAATAATAACACTTAATTCGTGTCCTTTTCTGGCAGTAGAGTTATGAGTTCTTTACCAAGTGCTTTACTTTCATTAGACTTTGTTATTTACCCTGCAAACACTGCCTAAAGCATGTTTGGTAAGGCTCATACAAGGGGTATTCTGTTTAGAGCAGTTAGCACTATGTAGAGATCGATGCTCTTACATATTTTAACAGTTGGAAAGACCTTCTATAACATTTATCCTGTGCTCACTAGTATATTTCTAACTCCCCTCCTCAAATTTCTTTGTTTAGTTTGCACCTGTACTAGTCACATTGCAGGATAAGACCCTGGAGAACATACAAAACACAGGTGTTGCAGTGTTCTGTGTTAGCATACTGCAGTGTGGAAATGACCTTCATGACCCTATTTCTCCTTTAAAAGAAATGCATTTGTATGAAATCATACAATAATGCATAACAGAATAATAACTGTCAAAGATAATCCCCTGAGAAAATTAACACCCTCAAAGCAGCTCAAAAAAGTGTCATTAGAAGCATAAAGGAAATACATATTTAGCATGTATAAACGCAAACTACAACTATGCAGTATTCTTTCAATATCCTGCATGTCCCAGAAATGCCACACACAGAGCTTTCCACAGCCATTAATATAATGTGCACACACGTCGCCCTGAACCAAGTCTTTTGAAGTAAGAAAATGAATGCCAGCATAAAATACACAGGAGTATTATTAGCAGAGATCTTGTGTATCATTAAGCTTCTCTGCATGGTAACACCAAATCTGCAACAGCTTATAAGCATATGAACATCATAGACTTTTCGGAAACAGAAGTTCAGATCCTGGCAGGGTCAGCTTAGCTTGACAGCCTCCGGGGGTGCATCTTCAGCAGTACCTGCTTGCTGCTACTGTTTGATACAACATCTCACACAAACAGCTCTCACCTGTGATTAGGGGTTTCTATGTTGCTACCCTAGTACAAAAAAAATAACACAGTAACAATCCACTGAAATGACACAGGTGAACTTGAAAGTGTTTATAACCCAAAACTGAGCTCGAGAGCTGTCTCAAGAATGTAGAAGTTGAGTCGCTCAAATCTGTTTGCCAAAGGTGGGTAAAAAACCCCAGACCTATTTCATAAACTCACAACTTTTTGTATAAACACAATGTATGCTTTAAGATTTTTCAGGAAGATAGGGACACAGGTTCCTACTACCTCATGATACCGCCAATGTACCATCTGAAATACCTATTTCCATAAGAACTTTCTTACAGGGCTTCAGAGTACTTTTCTGCTGTGCTGCATGCAATTTGGAGACATTATTCCCTCTCATTTAGACTTTATGAATTCCTGCAAGTAATTGCTGTGGAACCCTAATAAGTTGTAAATGCATTGGATCTACTAGTAACCAAATGGTTCCAATAAGATCCAAAAAACTTGCCTTGCAAGTAATTATTTTAAGATTTTCTTTTTATTGAAAACCTGAGCTTTGTATCTAGCTCAGGCCTTTGAACACTCCTAAGCAGGCAAATGCAAGATTAATGTAATATTCAAGAAAAAGAGGGAGGATTCACTTCCTCAGGGAATTTTATCATGCTGCCAGCATAGTCTTGACTTTGCTGCCACTGATGTTATTCTTATTTTATATATGAGGAAATTAAGGCACAGAGGTTAAAGGCAGCATGGATGATAAGTATGGTTTGTCAAACTGAGTAGCAATTAAAATGGAACAAAGAATTTTAGGCATCTCTGATCTCTCATATTACTAAGCACTGAAATCTATCAGACTAAGTGATCCAAGTCTTTAAAGGCTCGTAGGATTTATATGCATACACTTGTGCTGCAGCTAAATTAGTGATATTTACCATCCCTAGGCTTGCCACTGTGTGCAGAAGCTCTGTTTTATACTGATGATCATAAGGAAAATAGGAAAACTTACACAGGCTGATTTCAAGGGTGCTTCTTTTTCTACCTGTAACACCCAAGATAATAATTTATTAGGTCTCATCAGAATAAAATCTGAACAATTGTTTTGTTTGGAGAGGCATTAGGAGACCCACATTCCATCAAGACTGAAACTCCCTTGAAATCTAGATGTAACTGTTGAAGTGTCCCATTTCTACAATTGTTTTTAAATGCCTGCCAGTTTGGGCTATTTCAGAGGCTGGCATTGTAATAGGCTTTAAAAGCCAATCACTGTAATGAAATGCATTCAACAACTGAAGTGATTTTCAGAGGCTGTGTTGGACGGAACCATTTTAATCAGCTTTAAAGTACTTTGAAGTAATTTACTTTAAAGTAAAGATATTGGTCTGCTTTGGAATAAGCAAATTGAAAATGTTCTTAAAGTGGAGTGTCCAGTCTGTTATGTAAGGAAATCACTTCGGCCTTTAGCTGTATACTAAGAACTCCCACTCTACTGAGTGAAGACTTTGAGCAAGCATACAGAACTAGCCCATGTACTAGCCCTGAGGACTCTTACTGCCTGGGGTTTCACAGAAAATAAGTAGAACTAACAGAAAAACCATGCCTTATGTTTCAGTTAACTAATTTTTAGATGTGTGACATTTATATTCAGTGTCCTCTGCTAAAAGACAATTCTTATTTGAAACTAATAGGCTAATTCATTACCTAGGAAAAGCAGCAACTGCATAAATCTAGTTGATGTTATGCTTGCTTTGATATCACCTACTTTTGTGGTTCAATCATGCTTTTAAAAATAAACCACTTCTGTACAGGAAAGATGCCAAGGGTGTTAATTCTGGGTTGCAAAATAAGGGAAATGTCATAAATTTCTCATCATCTAACACTTTCTCCTCACATGTAATATTTTGTCCAATGACAATGAAGCAGATCTGCTCCAATGTCAGGAGATGTCCTTGTTTCCCTTGTGATAGAGTTAATTTTCCTCCTAGTAGCTGATGCAGTGCTGTGTTTTGGCTCCAGTCTGACAGCAATGTTGATAACACACCAATATTTCAGCTGTTGCTAAGTAGCACTTACCCTGATCAAGGACTTCTCAGTCTCTCATGCTTTGCCAGTGAGGAGGGACACAAGAAGCTGGGAGGGAGCTCAGACAGGACACCTGACATAAACTAGCCAAAGGGGTATTCCATACCACAGCACATCATGACCAGTACATAAACTGAATGGAGTTGGCCAGGAGCCACAAATCACTGCTCAGAGATAAGCTGGGTATCAGCCAGCAGGTGGCAAGGAACTGTATTGTGCATCACTTGTCTGTCTTGGATTTTATTCCTCTCATTTTTAATTTTTTTTTTTAAATCTCCCTTTCCATTATTGTTATTATATTTTACTTCATTTTAATTACTAAACTGTTCTTATGTCAGCCCATGAGTTTTACCTTTTCCTAATTCTTTCATCTCACAGAGGGGCAGTGGAGGGAGGCAGGGAACGAGGTAGTGGTTGCACAGTACTTAGTTGCCAGCCACCTGGGGTTAAAGCATGACAAGAGACTATGCTCTCAGTCCAGTCAGCAGAAGTTCGCTTTTCACTGCCTCAAGGCATTTGCCTCTGGATGGGAGCAGCCGATAAAACAGGGAGACCGAATTACAGCTTTTAGGGACACTATTTACATAGTCATTACATCAGCTGTTTCATGCCCAATGATCACACTTAGGTGGATGGGCTTATCCACCACAGTAACACAGTCTAGTCCACCAAGCAGTAAAGAGCTTGCTTATCCAGCAGAAACTACAAGGCAAGAGGACCCACATCATGCAATTACCTATTTGGGTCTCAGTTGAGGAAGGCACCTAAAACGTGTTTGGTCTTGGCAACCCTGTGCAGGAGCTCCCCCACCCCAAAACCTGCGGAAGTCTTTAAAGATCATCTTGAAGCTCAAAAATAAAGCCTTAGGTTAAGGATTAAAAGTGTCTGCAGCATTTTCTAAATGTTCTTACTTCAAACTACAGGACTGCCCTTTACCAATCCCCAAATTGTGATTGAAATTTCAAACTTGAACTTCCATCTACTAAAATAGTTAGATGAAATAAGTGGAGCAGATGTTCTTTTCTCTCAAGAACAATAAACCATTCAAACCATGGGCAAAATACTGGTATACTATTAGGAACTTTTTATTGATGTTTATAGGTATGCATACATTGCATTGATTTGGCCTCCTGTGAGGAAATAATTTTCTCAAAGTAATCTCTTATAATAATAATTTTAACTAGTTAATTACATAAGAAAACCCTATGAAATACTCAACTCTGCAGTACAGGTGAAATAACATACTTTAAAAACTAGCCACATCAGTCCTTTTTCATCTGGAAACAAGACATTAAAATATTAAAATGTTTAGCTTTTTTATGTCCTTCCCCCTCCCCTTAATAAAAAAGTCCCATTCTAAAATCCTGAAAGTCTGTTGGAGAAAGACAAATCCATGAGAAAACACAGTAACCATAAGCATAATCTCCCCCTCCCCCAAAATTTCCTGTCTAGAGCCTTGTAATTCTCCAGTTGATGACTTAAAAAACACACAAGTGAACAGACAGGAGACACAGATACTTACTAGAATTATGACTTTTATTTTTATTCACTAGAGCAACACTGAGGAAAGAATTTTTACATACAGATTTTTTTAATCAACTTTACAAGCAAATATCTAATATACAGTATTTACTCTGGCCTGGGTTAAAAAAAATGAAACAAATGAAGCAGATAGTAAGGGTACCTCTTGTTTAAGCTAGTACTGAATTTAAGAGTTCACTGACACTGGAATTATATTGTTTTTATTGTGGTGCTTCTACAGTTAAGTAGGCAGTGAGCAGCTTTACCACAACAGTGACTAAATTTCCTTGACAGCATAGCTGCGAGATGACTATACTGAGATCTATCACCAGGATCATGTATTAAACCAACTCTGCTCAGAAAAAGCACTGTAACAAGATAAGAAAAAGCTATAGAAGCCCAATTCAAGAACAGATTCCATTTGTATGGCAAGAAAATGTCTATATTAGGAGTATTATGTGCTGTGCAAAACCAGAAGTACTTCCCTCAACATGCAACCTACCCAAGTATGACACTTCAGAATGTGCATATGGATATGACATGCAAAGTAAATCACACACATGGTATTCAGTTTCCTAGAATCATCACAACAAATCAGCACTTAATTCAAGGATGAAATGAATTTTACTGACCTATGATGCAGTCTAGTTGCTATGTCTAGTCTCACTGCTATAAGATGCAAAGTTGAGGAATCCACTCTTTTTGCAACTATGTGAAAAAAAAAATAAATCAGTGCTATTTGGTATTTTCAGGGCATTTGTGATTATTTTGAGAAGGTCCAGGAGATAATATTGCACTTCTTTTCTCAAATAAAAATGTATGCTGGGAACATTATTCTCTAAGGGTTATGCTAGTCCTAGG
This sequence comes from Psittacus erithacus, assembly GCA_009867235.2. Classification (NCBI taxonomy): domain Eukaryota; kingdom Metazoa; phylum Chordata; class Aves; order Psittaciformes; family Psittacidae; genus Psittacus; species Psittacus erithacus. The sequence continues at coordinate 104,552 of WYDI02025604.1, read as the reverse complement.
GAACTTTTGCCATTAGCCTTGATTTGCAGTAGGAAGTGCTAGCTTCAGGGAAAGGGAAGGTAATAATCCAGCTGCATCATCAGTATGAAAATTCCACAGTAAAATTAAGTCACTGCACAACAAAAAACTCAGTACACTGTATGAATTTTTTTAAACATGCTACAGTGCTTATTGATTCTGTGAAAATAATGTGAAGATACCTGGGAAACAGCAACACTAGACAGCAGGAGGCATCTGGATTATTTTAGGCACAACTCCAAGCAATTAAGCTCATTTAAAGTGCAGTTCTGGTTTGCTTTTTTTCATGTGTGTTTATTAATTTGTTAAAACGTGTAGTTGCCTCTGTACACACACATCGAACAGTAGTTTAATACTTTTGTGAATATTGCACAAAAGAATGAGAAATCCAATAAAAATGCAATAAACCCAGTTTTAGAAACCTAAAAAAACTCCTAAAGCTATCAAATAATCTAATTTACGCATTTAAGATGATCTGCACCAGTACTGATTATGTATCTGCACCTTCCATTAAGGTAGATACATTACCCGAAAATACTTGCTTAATCCCATTTGACAAACTCTACACAGAGCCCTCTTACCCATCTTCTCCCAACCCCTGTCCTCCACTGAAGTGAAACTTCAACCTTTAATTTTTCTCTCTCAGCTGTCCATATACTGACAGGCTTTGCTCATACTCTGGACTTACTATACATGCAACAGAGCCTTCCCTGGTAAAGTCTGAAGAGCCAAATACACAGCTGTCTTCAGAGGGATGCGAACTCAGCAGCTGAATACAAATACAATTCAGGCTAGCATTTGCCTCACCCATGATCAAATCCTGTTGTCTCCAGCTCAATGTCTCACTAATCTGTCAGAACAAAATGGGGAAATGCTATTTAAAAAAAAAAAATATACTTATTCTTCTTTAACACAGAAAAAAACCCCAAAAAACAAAACCAACAGAATAAATATATTTTTGCTTTTCTGGAAAAAAAATAATTACAAACTATCTTCTTTTTTATGAAAACACTGATCATCTCTTTGCTTTGTTCCTTAACTTTCTGTAAAGGTGCAGACAGATAGATATCTATACTTTTAAATGTAAACATAAAATTTTAACATCATTAATTCAGGCTGCTGCTACTTCTAGAACAAGAAGTAAAAGAATTCATGGTGAAACATCAGTCAGTAGCATAAATTGAAAATAAACTTTTTACCAAAAATCATACAAAACTAAAAATAAAATCGGTTTCTTTTCAAGGAAAGTAAATGTAAAAAATCCCACCTTCCATAGAAATCTATGTGGACCAGAAAATGAACCAGGAGTCTGATCATTCCCTCAAGCAATTTTAAACTCCCAAGAAACACAGATAGCTGCCAAGACCAGCTAAAAGCCAGTTTTATTCTCTTATTGAAAGTAAATACTTACAGCAAAAGCCATCTAATTCAATGCTTTTCAAGGAAGGATTTTTTCCTGAAGAATAATTGCTACAGCAATCTTGAATTGTAGTTATTTTGATCCTGTATCAACTGTAACAATGTTACCCTGGTTACTTCTTGCTTGCATTGCCTTCGCCCCAGTTAGCAGAAGTCCTGCAGGTCTCTTATTTCAGATTGATATAATCAGCTTTGAAATAGAACTTCCTCCATACATATTTTTCCCCTCAAGCTTTTAATTTTTCCACTTATTTGTTAGATAGAACAATTTACAGTGTGACCAATCCAAAAACTTTCTTGGGTATTAATTATGTATTGAGAAATTCAGGTGAGAATTATCTATTTTTCCTTCCCCCCCTCCAACTAAGGTATCCGTCAGGATACCCCTATTTAAAGGGCTTATATTACAGAAGTTGATAATTGAATTTATTTATGAAATGTCTATACCTATTCACTTCTTTCAAAGAAAATACTGCTACCTCTCAACATTGCATAGCCAAAGCCTAGAAAAAAAATGTTTCTTTTACTGACATGATATGCTGTCCAAGAACCAATTTTGAGTGAAGTTATTGTAAGAGCCTAACACCACTGATTTTAAAACCAATCCAAGAACAGGGAAAAAAAAAAGGGGGGGGGGGGGAACTCAAACAAAAAATCCCCAACCAAACCAATCAGTAATATTGCAGAGGAAAGAAGACAGAACTGCAGACGGGACATAACATTAAGTTTCTGGAAAGCTTCACTGCATATGCACGTATTTAACTCACAGCACAAATGGCATGGTCCCACACTTGCACCACGATGGGTGCATATTTCCAGATCACTTTCCAGAAATTGTATTTCTCCTAGAGAAAAGGTTGGTGTGGTTTTTTGTTGTTGTTGTTGTAGGGTTTTTTTGTGTTGTTTTTTCTTTAACCCTCCAAAAGCTCCTTCCCAGTTATCAAGCACTTCTTCAGAAATCACAAAAAAAAAAAAACAAACCCAACAAAAAACCCAAACCCAAAATACACATCTCTGAAAAACTCTTTAAGAGTACCAGCTCTGGACTAGAACATATTAGGATTGCTCAAAGTAAATAAGTGGGGTTCATATTTGTATAAATAGTTGCTTTTTCATACAAGTTTTATTCTGTAAAATAATTTCAAATTCTTACACATATGGCAAAGTTTGTGCAAAATTCAAGTTGGGTACTTCAGAGTCTTTCAATGTTAAACAGAAATCAATAAATACAAGTAGTACAATTAAAGTTAAAAAATATTAATTAAAATGCATGTTGTGCAATCTTGACACAGGTGTTATAGACCCCTTATTCCCAGAGGCTCCCTACTTACCAATTTGTAAGAGCCTATTTTGAAAGGTTTTGCACAAGTATCCTTAGCACTGCATTTCAAAAATCTACCCAGTAATGTGTCTATTCAACAGACTAAAAACATACCACAGTATTTTAACAAATGATGATGTTTAAGAGAGAAGATTCACTTCACCCTGTGAAATCTGCTTATTGTCTGTGAACAGTGAAAACAGGATAAATAAAGAACAGAGCAACTTCAGATTACAGCAAAACAAAACAACACAACCCACCCAACCCATCAGATTAAATAACATTAAATATGTCAGTCTTAAGATAAATACAAGGATTTTTGCATAGGCCTCTGGAATACAGAGTCAGAATTATGGCCAATAAAACACCTGCTAGCAAGTCTAATTTTCCACTGCTCTAACCTAGTGAGTACTCAGAACCAAGAAGTTAAACCAGCAATTTCATTGTCTCATAACTCAAATAAACAGAGGTAAGAAATTATTTCTGCCATCCTGAAATACATAGTGCAGCATTCTGGTATTCATGGCCACAACAGACTTCAGTATTTGCTTCATTCCTAGGAACACTGGCAAAAAACAATCTTTAATACAGACTTGCAATATAGAGAAGCTGCACAGGTCATAACATGAGCCTCTGAGCACATCAGGATGAGAAAGCAAACATTAAAGATGCTACTTTTTATATTCACTCAGGATTTGCAGGCTGTAGATAAAGCAGCCTCAGAGACAGTCATAACATAGGTAGTAGTTTAATGTATGGCATCATTCAATGAGACGTAGGTATGTTCTCAGTGTGTCTTTGGTTTAGGGAGGCGGGAATGACGATTAGAGGACAAACTATCCCCAGAATGCAAACCTGTATTCTGTGTTTGAACATTTTCCTTTCTCTGTACCGGTGGCTTTGGGATGTTAGTCTTCAAACAGGTGTTCTGAGGCTCTCTGGATACTGGTGTGGATTTCTGACTGCTCACTTGCTTAGATTTGACAAAGGACATAGTTGGTGGGCGAAGTTTAGATACTTTCTGACTCTGTTTACCCTTTAGGTTATCCTGACCAGATGTTGGCTGTAGCTGAGCTGAACTACTTAATGGTAGAAGCTCACACTCCTTGGAAGCAGCGGAATGGTTTGCAGATCGTGCGAGAACGGCCATTGTAGGAGGCACTAAAGCATTTGGGGGCTTTGTGATTCTTAAAGTCTTTGGCCGAGAAGCCTGGTTTGTGAATGAGGGTTGACCTTTCACAGCTAATTCAGTCTGCACCTCTTTAGCATCAGCTTGTGTGGAGGTCTGAAAACAGGAATGAGATAATAATGTACCTTCTTTATTACTAGCCAGCTCTCCAAGGTCTTCAGTGTTTTTGTTTTTCAAATTTTCCAAATACAATGCATTCTCATCTTTCATGCTTAACTGTATGCTCACTAAAGAGTTTACATTATTGAGGCTATTTGTGAGAGAGACTTCTGCAGCATTTTGATTCTGATGATTACTATTTTCATGCAGACCGTGTTTAAGATATTCACTGTGGGCCTCGATATGTGGCATTTTTATTAGTTTTCCCTGGGCGAGGTCTGTGGAACTGGGAAGGCTGCTGGAAGGCTGTAGTACTTGAGGCTGTTAAAGAGAAAATAATACAAAAATATATTAGGCAAAGAAAACATCAGATAATATTTTGAATCCAACGTGCGCTAACTGGATGCTTGATAAAGGCTGTATATCTGATTTATTAAAATCAAAACTTTGACTTTGGCAAAACATGATGGTTCATGGGATGTGTACAAATGTGACTTGTAACTTCAACAGAAAAAATTATAGCAGCACTGAAATACACAACAACATGAAGACAAAAAAGAAATTGATTAGCTTTAAAAAAGAAACATGTAAAAGGCATGGTTGATGATTTCACCTAAATCAGCAGGACAGTTTAAGAATGGCACACAAGTACTGATCAATTCTGACTCAAGTGCTTAATAAACAAATGCAATGGCTATTATACTGTATCCATCTTTTAACTGCTCTTCACTGCTTACCAAATTTAACTATCCAAAACCTTTTATCAGTGTTCTGTATTGTACAAGCAAGAAAAGAGTTTAATGGACCACATGAATTTGTACTGCATCTTCCTTGCGTTACTGAAGGCAGAAAAATTGATACAGTTATGCTGTAATTAGGCTACTGACTAGACTTAGGCAAGTGCGTTATTTTGAATGGATTTCAAAGAGGCTGATAAAGAAACCACCTTCAGCAAAGCACTAAAGCAGAGTGCACGTGAAGCTAGAGACCATACACTACTGCACTGACAACAAAGGGATAAAGAGAACTTAATGAAAAATCCACATTTTATCTGAAGATAAAATCTAATCAGACGTATCAGACAAGAGAACTGCCGGTACCTCTTATGGGTTGTTTCTATTTTCTCTTTACTCTTCCCTGTAAAAAGACTGTAAATATTAATGTGTGTGCTAGCTTCACAAACACATCCTAGAGCTGCAATTTGTATACAGGTCTTGGAAGAAATAGAAAAGAACTCTGTGATTCATGGCAAACCCCCAAGCCCATCAAAACTCAAACCATAGTTTTAACAAGTTTCAAGTTTGGATGAATTTCTCATTTTCTTTATAAAGAAGGGAAACCAAATTACTACAAGCCAGTTTTATCCCTAAACTACCTGAATTTTTACCAGCTCATTTACTGTATGTACACAGGCTTATATCTGTTTACTAGTGAAATATAGTCAATAAAAAAAAGAAGCAATCTTTCTCTTTAAGAGATTTGACTAAAAAAGACATTTCAGCCACTTTTTTGAATTATTCACAACTTCTAAATGAGAAAGCTAATTCTTTGGCTGGTCTTTTTAGCTCTTAGGATCAGCAGGAAGAATGTAATGATGGCTATGCATGCCAGAGTCCTGTCACATTTCTAGCACAACAGCACGTCTAGGGATTCTTTAAGCTTTTCATCTTTTCCTCGGCAGGATTACTTCTGAAAAGTGAATCCTCAAGAATCTTCATCAAGAAAAAAAAACTCATGGTAATGAAAGAAATATCAACATTTTTCAAGCTAATTTTGATTTATTCGCAGTTTTCCCCTTAGAATATACCAGCTCTACCTCTTAGCACAGGTAATATCTAAACTGGACCACTAACATCAGCATGTGCTGACATTAGACAGGTTAAGTGCAAGAATAGTCAGAATATGACTGTTTTGGAAACAGGGAGGAGGAGGAAAAATAAAATAAAATAAAATAAAGCCCTCAAAATTGGTGTTAAATGAGTATCAGAACACCATTTCTTATGAGACCAAAACTAGCTTAACTTTGTGATTGCCTTACATTATCTTGACAAGCTTAACCGAGCAATCCTAGGTAAAGATACTGCTGAACACAATTAATAATTCAATATACATATATTTAGAGTTACAGTTTAAAAGACCCCCAAATTCTCCTGATATTTTTGTCATTTTTCAGTGTTTATGTAGGGGTTACGGAAGTCCTGATTCTTCCAGCATAGGAGATAATAGCAAGAGGTTAGTCAAAATGATTTGTTTATTTGAGACCTCACCTTCAAAAACAAGACTGTTAAAAATGAATGGAGAAACCAAAGCAACATATGCCTGATTCCCACAAAAATTTTCTAATGCTACTTGAAGTTTAAAATTAGTACATTTATAGCAAACAGTACTGTATCCAATTCTAATATGTAAAAATAATTATCAGAAAACTTTCCCCCTCATCTATAAAAGCTTTCTAAATGCTAGTCCTCAAACAATGCAGATAATTATCTGAGCATTACAAGTCCTAACTTTATATCAAATAATCCTAGTTAAGCTAATCAGCAAAATGAAAAATTTCTAAAGTACAGCAGATACTAGATTTGTATGGAAAATTGAGTTAAACACAAAACCAACTGAAATACAGCAAAGCAGTAAGTTTTTGATAATGCTATTTTGAGTTCTTTTGACAAAAACTAGGTAACAATTCAGCTTTTCAATTTGCAAAACTTTGCATTTTTACATATAAAAATAGCCAAATACATATTTTCCTTGTTATTCTTCATAACCTAAAAGGGTCTAAGCAGCTTAATATACAGGAACTTAGCAAATCAAAGCTAGGGAACAGCTACTTCCTCAGATTTATGAGGACACTAATGCCCTAGTATCATTTTTACTAAGTTGTTTTACATAGTGTACTGTTTTCTAATTTTTATTTCTGTTTAGTCAAAGTCTGTCCAATCATCACGAGTGCAGATTTTAATCTCTTCGAATTGTTACATGCGTTAACATTCAAGATGGCACTGAAAGCTGAAAACCACCACATCCTAAATATGCAAGCAAAAGTTCACAGGGTAGCCAATATGAAAACTGTATTGTCTTCATCCACAGCTTACATGTTTGACTCATGTACATGTTTTTCATGGACTAATACTTGGTGAATTCCATTACAAGAAGGAAGAAGGATTGAAAGATGAAGCATTCCACCTTCTAGGCACAGTCTTTTATTTCATGGAAGTCTTAAAGTTTATCATCTGAATTTCTTTGAGTGTGCTTTTGATAATATTTTGGGGTGGGACAGACCATGACTCCTTGTAGACTGCCATGCTAATCAGACTTCTATTTTTGTCCCATAAAGAAAATACTCAGGTGGACAAACACCTGCATTTCTTCGGGAGGCTCCTAAAATGTAAAGTTTGACGTAAAACATTTCAGGCACAAGGCAACTGAAGAAAATGAGTTCTTCCATAATTGAAAGTACATTAGACGAAACACTTTGTGCACATGCTCCTTTTTGCATAACAAAGCAACAGATATTTCTGTACTGGCAAAAGCACCAAACACTTGCATGTACTGATGCACGAGTCAAAATTACTAAATTATAGTCCCTACCACATTTACTTCAGAGAAATAAGAAAGAAAATCTCTCAAACTGAACTGGTTGTTACATCATCCAGATAAAAATGACAACATATCCACAGAGAGAATTACCATTATCACACAGTTATTGAACCACTGAGACTGTGTTAGCTTTGTGTTGGAAAACTGAGACAAGTATGCTACACTGAAAGAAGTTAAATCAATGTGGTCATGACAGTGATATTTGTTGCAATATCACTACTTTAAGATTCCCTTCAGTTTTGCTTTGGTTATTCTGTATGTCTAACATCAATCCCCAGCTTGATTCCCTATATAATACCTCTCTAGAATAAAATAAATAATTTTTTCCCCCTGTAGTATTATGAGGAAAGAGGGAAGTAAAGCAATGAGAAATCTAGAACCACATGCACATCTCCAATAGACATGCATCATGCATACGGCAAAATAAAACAACCCAATGAAAATGCGTGAGGAGGAGATGGTGAAGAAATCTGAAGTTGTACTGTACCACGCTTTATCACAGAAGTAATGGACTAACTTCTCAACTCCTTGCCAATAGCATAATGGGAAAGCAGAGACAAGAAAAAAACAAGGACAATGATGTCAGAAGACCAAGACAAAACAAATGAGCAGTTGCCATGATAGAACTGCAACTTTTCACCATTTAAATTGCAATTACCATGTTCCCCATTGATATTTAATCCGTTTTTCAGAAACAAAGGTAGCAATAGTGTTTAAATAATGAAGTACAGACTATATTTATAGGAAGACCTCCACGGAAGAAGCTTTGCTCTTATAACTTCAAGTCTTTCAACACAGTTAATCTCTTATGCTTCAAATACTGTTTAGACCTGTAACTAAAATTCATGTGTATGATTATAACTGTATACATCAAAAATATTTGCATTCACACACATACACATTAGATATCTAAAATTAACAACAATATCATAAGATACACTGCATGACAGATTCTAACCATGCTGCCCATACTGTTCAGTAGCTCACCTTCCTAACAACTCACAACCTTGAAGAGACTCCAAAATACCATGGTTTCCTTTTGGAAGGGAGATGCAGGGGATGAGGTGAAGGGAAAGGACACAAACCCTACTACATAGGTTTTTCATTTTCTGATCAGTTCTGACATCCACTATCTCACTGCACTGGCACAGGATAAGCTGTTATTTCACAGGCCTTCATTTGAAGTCACAGCCTAGCTAAATGGGAGAAAGAAAGGCTAAATGGGAAAACTCATATTTTCTGCCTCTGACATCATGATTTCCCACCTTAAATCTGTAGCATTTGAAAACACCTTAATTTTGGATTATTTTTTTTCTCCCTTTTAGCTAGCTATATTATACCAGTGTTTTAACGTTGTAAAATAGGATTCCACAGTATAGACTGTAACTTCAAGTAGTGATACAATACAACCCTATCTCAAGGAAAAATTACTGAAAGAAATACATAACTACAACAAGGCAGACATTTCATCCACAGATAAAGGAGCAAAACCTCAACAAATATGACCACATGTAAAAGTTTTGTTTGCTCATACAGATTTAGTTAGGTATAAAAGACATTTCTCTTTCAGTCCAATCTGCAACTACCCAACATAGGAGAAGGGAGCTTTACTTAAAAAAAAAAAATTCTTCAAAGAGCTGAACACTGATTTCTCAGAGCAAAAATAATTACAAATAAAGGACAGTAACTCCAGGACATTTAATAATTTGTCACTCTTTTAACCCAAGTCATAGAACTTCCAAGATAATATTCTGAAACGGCTTTGGTTCTGCTAATACCAGCACTTTGTACACCCTACGTGGAACCTGAATTAGTTAATAATTGTTTGGAAACATTTCACAGTGCTAAGCAAGGTACCTTAAAAAAACCAACCAACCAACCAAAAAAAAAGCAACCATAAGAAAGTAAAGCCTGGACCTGATTTACAGTCAATGTGCATACAGCAGCTTTCTTGCTGGTAATCAAAAGCTATGTGTGATCTGACAGAATTGCTTACATACAAAAAGACAAAATATTTTTTCATGAAGTGCACAGTAAGCACAGATGTAAACAACTGCAATGCTTGAGTAACAAAACAGTTTTCATCAGTGTTTCTCTGTGGAGAAGCACTTGGGGCTAGGGGCCTAAGAAAAGTGTTATAATATCCTTGTATTACAACAAGATTTCATGCTTGGTTAATTAACAACATGTGTTCTAAATGCTGTGTTTCTAGAGCTGCAACGTTAAAGCTCCAGAATACAAATGCAAGCTTAAATTGTATTGAAGAAAATTTGCTATGTCAAACTGTATCCTACAACCAAGAGAAAAATAAAGAAAGTTGAATTCAAGACACATATGGGAATTATAGGAATAAAAACCACCACAATTTTGTTCATAAAATGACAAGAAACAATGTACTATTATGAAAGTGTTTATGATACACAAAATGCAGAATTGTTTCCAAGGCTGTGGAAACAACATGAAGTCAATAAATGTGGAAATACTAAAAAAAAATTCTAATTTGAAGTGCAAAACAAACATCCAATTCTAAAGTGTGTTAACAAAGCACAGTGATAAGTTCATAGGGCAACTTAAACAGTGTGTATGCTAACACTGTAGCTAGCGCTAATAGAAAAGAATTGTAAGTGTATGATAGTATTGTAGTATTACATAGCAGGGATATGCTACCTGTCCTGTACAGCAGCAAGTAAATGATATTTAGCTGTTTATATATGGCATTATGAACAGTTTAACAGATTTATACCCTCAAAATCTACAGTGTTCATAAGTGATCTAGGTATCCATTAGCTATCAGCAACACAGGGAAGAAACCTGCAGTATTCACAAGAGCAGTTGGTATCTTAGGTTCAGGATCCAGAACATAAAAAAAAAAAACAAAAAAACAACAGAACAAAAAAACCCAAAAAACCCAATACTTGAATTTCAAGACCTCCAGACAGAAAACACAGCTGAACAAAAGCGGAGACTGCTTCATATTCCAATCACCTTTGTTATACTACTGCAAAAGAACACTAACACTGACTTTAAGGCTGTTTTCCTATCCTCAGTGGAAATACTCATCTCAGTTCTTGTCTTAAAACCTCGCATCCTGCATTCCATATGCTCAAAAACCAGCGGGCCTAAAACTACTTAAACAAGGGAAGAGATAATGTGAAAGAAGGATGCTAGTGATAATTCCAGTGATATTCTACTTTATGGGTCTCTCCACACAGCAATAAATCATTGATTTTGCGAGAGTGTCAGTAAAAATGTCCAAGAAACCTCCTAATTTATATTTTATTTCTATTTTCTGTATCTTTTGATCAAACCTAACACTTAAAGAAAAAGGCTAGGAATGCTTAGTTATAGGAGATATTTATTTTACTAAGCAATAGGATAACCAGTCTAGGTTAATTACTCAGGGGCCAGTTTTCCTTTACTTCATTTCCTTTACTAGTAATTAATCAAATGTAACATGTAAGTTGTATACTAAAAAATCCAACCTCCTTTAGTAATGGAAGTTCATCGCAGAACCCTTGAAAAAGAAGCTGCTTCCAACATTTGAGGAATGATTGGTGGAGGCTCAAAGAATTGGTAAGAGATTAGGAAAATTTTCTTCTTCAGTACAGCAGTTGATGTGAATGATGTGACACCCAGGAGCATGCATCTGGCAGCTGTGACATCATCCTCCCATTGTGACTCTTGGATCAACATCCCAAACCTGTGACATTCATACGCTCCTCAGGTCTACAACTGGTCTTTTAAAACTCAGACTTTCTGCTGACAGGACAGCAAAACAGCCAGGCTGTGCTACTGCTGGCCTCTATCCAGAAGCAGAAGATAAGATGATCTTACAGGTTCTACGTTCATTAACACACAGCACACAGATTCCCACATTAAACATTACAGGAAACGAAGCACATCCCTCCATTGCATAGAGAAAAGTCTACGAGACAGGCTGTGCATTCCTGATGAGTTGTTTAAATGAACATTGTCACGGAAATATCAAGAGAGTATTTGAAACAGCATACAAAATACAAGGTTGGGTTGTTTTGGGTTTTTTTTCCTTGTAATTGAAGTGAATTAGGATTATAGCTATCTGAAAAATATGTAAGCTTGGTATTCCAAGGTGCAGCTTACTCTTCAGATCTCCAATGAGACTGGAAATCTTACTTTGTTTCCGTAATTTTACCTTTTCCTTTATTTCTTATCCAAATACACTCTTGGTCTTTGCTAGGCAGTCAAACAAACTGTAATTCTCAAATTACAGTATATTTTAAAAATATAACTTTAGCTTTACAAACTAGTTATATTTCTTCAAACAATTATTTATAATGCAATACCAAAGCACAAAGTCAGACTTACCATTTCTCTATGTCTATGTAAGCATACAATTTTAAAATCAGCAATTGTCTTTTGTTTTGCAGATCCAAGCCAAGAGAACAAATGCATCTTATATCAAGCCCACATTGTAGCTAGCACATAAGGAATGTTAATAAATCATGCAAGTTTTGCAACAGCCACTTCAATGTATTAGAAGCCTTTTCACAACAAATACCAAGGGGGCGGGAGGGGAAATTAGTTTCAGGGAAGCCATTCTGAAAAGTTAAGGAAATTTCTCATGAGAGGCGATGAAAACACTTTCTCACCAATATTTTTATGTATGTTCATGACGTTTATGTAAATATATCCACATGTGCACACGTGCAGACTTATGAGCAAACAGAACACATACACAAACAGGATAGCATAATACAGGCACTGAAAATAAAGGGAAAATGCAGCAAGCAAGATTTATGGTAAGACAAGACTGGAAACAAGGGCCTACTCGGGTTTGCCTGAAGAACTGCTGATGTAAACCAGAATTTAATAACTGTTATAAAAACATAAGTTGCAGATGTTTATACCCTCATTGAAGGAAGCATTTTGGTTAGCCACAGACTATTGCGTATGCCTGTAAATCTGCCTGAGAAAGGAGGATTCTACAAGATGAACAGTGCGTGCAAAGGGGAAGCTTCTACTGGAACACGGTGAGAGAGATGAGTGAGAGGTACAGACTCACTCTGTCTGCGGTGCGGTGGAACAGTCCGAGGGATGCCCTGGAATGAGCCCTGCCAGGGAGAGAAGGAGGGAGCAGAATACCCACCCTGTGCAGAAAGAGAGAGGGGGAGAAGTATAATAAAAAAAGAGAACAGGATAAAACAAGACACCAAAAAGCCACACCATTCTTTTTCTTTTTCCCCCAGAAATGTATATTTCCCAGTTGTTCTACTTCATTAAAGCAAATGCTACACACTACTGAAGCCCAGAAAACAACAACAAAAAACCAAAAAAAACCCAACAAACACCCCCCCCAAAAAAAACAAAAAAAAAACAAAACTAAAAAATCCCCCATTATGATGTCTTAAACGAGTCAGAAATCTTACAGAATACCTCCATTTTTGTTCAACAGATATGTACCCATTTCTGTTAAAGATGTTTTTAAGGGAAAAGTATAGAAGCTGAGATTTTCATGTTTAAAATACATGCTAAATATTTTATTTTTACAGCTTTCAAAATGCCTCACCAAGTACTAAGTTGCTTAATATTAATATACTGGAAAACCACACAGTTATAATTTACAATAACACACAGAAATATTTCCTAGCAAGTCCTGGTGCTTCAGAGTCCACTTCACTCATATATCGTTAGTATTACCGAATGTGAAAGAGGAGGGGTGGCATAAAAATGTATAACTGCTTTCCTTGCACTTTGTTCTTGGAGCCTGGTCCTTCCATTACAGGATCAGAGAATTATCACATCAATGCTATGCAGGGTTTGCCTGTCAGATGGCATATCTGCTGCAGATCATACTGCCAGAGCTGGACAAACAATAAGGAAGTATTTTATTTCCATGCTTGTTTTAAAGGAATGTTAAACACCATATTATTTCTATTAAGAGATATCCTGCATTTATTTATCCTAGGAGAATTTTAAACACTGATGTTTAGATGAAGATATTTAGAGAAGAGATTCAGAGCAGCCCTGTGGAGAAAGACTTGGGGGTGTTGGTTGATGAGAAAATGAACATGAGCCGGCTTCAGTGTGTGCTCACAGCCCAGAAAGCCAACTGTATCCTGGGCTGCATCAAAAGGAGTGTGACCAGCACATCAAAGGAGGTGATCCTTCCCCTCTACTCTGCTCTTGTGAGACCTCTCTTGGGGTATTGTGTGCTGTTCTGGTGTCCTTGACATAAGAAGGACATGGAACTGTTGGAACAAGTCCAGAGGAGGGCCAATAGGATGATCAGGGGACTGGAGCACCTCCTGTATGAAGATGAAATTGTGGCTCTTCAGCCTGGAGAAGAGAAGGTAGCGTGGAGACCTCATAGCAGCCTTCCATTATCTGAAGGGAGGCTATAAGAATGCTGGGGAGGGACTCTTCATTAGGGACTGTAGTGGTAGGAGAAGGGGTAATGGGTTAAAACTTAAACAGGGTAAGCTTAGATTGGATATAAGGAAGAAGTTCTTTACTGTAAGCGTGGTGAGGCACTGGAATGGGTTGCCCAGGGAAGTTGTGAATTCTCCATCCCTGGCAGTGTTCAAGGCCACGTTGAACAGAGCCTTGGGTGACATGGTTTAGTGGGAGGTGTCCCTGCCCATGGCAGGAGGGTTGGAACTGGACTATCTTAATGTCCTTGCCAACCCTAACTATTCTATGATTCAGAGTAGCTGTGTAGACATCCCCGAGTATCACCATCCTCTCCTGATGACTCTGAAGTACTCATGGGGGCCTATGGGAATAGCGCAACTTCCTGTTATTAGATAAGCTGAGAAAGTCTGTAATGAAAAGATTGTATGGGAATGGTAAGATCATTAGAAATATCCTAGTGGGTCTCAGCCACCCTATCTAATCCAGGGTTGTCTCCAGCAGTGGGGCTCGAAATGGTGTTTGTTTAGGGTGATCTGTGGAACTTGGCTGTTTAATGCAGTCTGCTCAATACTCCCCAGCATGCACAGTTGGTAAGGTCTCAGGGACACAGTGTGTTTCTTTTAGTATCTGTTTATGGACCTTCTGTCAAGGAATTAATCTCTCTTTGACCCTGCTGATGCTCTCTCCCTTCACAGCCTCATATGTCAGCAGATTTCACAAGTTCATTATTCCAGTGCAAAGAAGTACTCACTTTCTTTCAGCTTACCCACCACCTCCACAACTTTGTAAACCTTGGTTAGGCCCCACTTATCTTTCTGCTCTCCATCATCTCTCTTCCTGATGCAGTTGCTCTGTCTTCTTGATCGTTTACTTGTTTGTCTCTGTCATTTCCCTTACTCCACTAGCCCTGTCTTAAGATGCATCTGGTAGTCAATATGTGGATGCACTCCTTGTTCTTTGTGCTCTGCCTTTTTGTTTTGCTACTTCATTTCGTGATTGATTTCTTCATTGCTTGATTTCAGGGGGACTGTCGACAACCCTTAGGTCTTGTAAGTTGTAACTGCAAGTTCCGAGTTCAGTGCTGTTTAGGATTCATTTAGGTTGTTTCCCCCTAAATACACTGTCTTATCTATGTTAAATCTCACCTGATGCTGCTTCTCCTACTCACATTTGGGAAGCTCTTCTGGAGTTCCTCATTACTGCCATGGCATTTGCCTACTTGAAGAAGGTTTAAGACATCTACAGGCTTGGAGATTTCACTCTAGTGAAATCATGACTGTTTGTGTCTGGGTTATATGGTTCTCACATGGAGAGTAAACGGCAGGTCAGCAGGGAACAGTCACAAGAGAAAAAGAGCAGCATCTGCACAGCTCCATCCCTGATTTGGGACCTCAGTGTCATTTAACAGTGATCACATATAGTCAAGAGTTGTCCCTGTGTCTTCAAACTTAATGCTGCTTCATGAGCTTGCCTGTAACTGAATCTTGTTCTCTAGATTTCGGTGTACTGAAGACCCGGTTTTCCCTTCAGATAACACTGGCTTGTACCTCTTCAAGTGAGGTACTAGTCTATGGGTGCCTTGCATGTGGTAGCTGTCAGGCAAATTCATTTCAAGGGTTGTACTCTTTAATGTAGTTAGATCAAATATATAAGCAGTTCAAGCATGAATGAAATAGAAATTAGCTATGACAGTCTCCGTCCACCTTTGCCTTTATTTTATGACATTGTATGTCAATCACTGTAACGATATAATAAAATGTAATTCTGGGGAACATGATTATTCCATTTTGCTGAATATAGACTAATCCAGGCGCAGTGAGATTTAGGTTGAGGTGCCTACAGTTGGTGAAAAATTTTGTTGCAGTCAGGAAGGTGACACAAATTCTAATTCAAAGCTCTGTATGTGTCTTGTGTTTTGCTGCTATTAGATGCATCTGGCCTATGGAAGTCAGTCCTAACGAAAAAGCATTCGTCTTGTAGGAAACCCAATCCTAAACTGACAGAAATTTGCATTATTATGAGATTGTTGATGAATTCCTTTGCTTGCTTATATCAGCCTCTGACAAAAAGCAGGGATTCAGCCGTATGTTTGTCCACTTGAATAAACACCCTGAGCAGTACACAGCTATGTTTTTTGTTTTTGGCGGCTGTAACTATTGTAATACATGTCACCAGGGAGGGATCTGGGCAACACTTTCTGATGCTTGCCTGGAGGCATTAGAAGAAAGAGTTTCTCTAGCCTGGTTTGCTTTATATCCACTGCATGTGAAAAGTCCCAATTTGAGAGTGTTTATGTGCAACAGGTTATGTGTCCTTGATAGCCTTTTTCATATCCTTCTGACTTTCTGTATGGTGGGTTTACATGTTCAGATTGTGTGACTGGTGATCAAATAGTTGTGAAGAAGGAAAAAAGAGTATTACTTGCTACCTCTCTTGGCACTGGTGTCCCAAGTGGCTGAAGTGTAAAGTAATAGGTCCATTGCTGCTTGATGGCCTATTTACACTACCGGACCTGTGGTTGCAGAGACGTTCCAGCCTGAGAGCACGGGCAGGCTGAAGAAAGCAAGATGTTTTGTAGGTGAAGGAGGCCTGCCCAAAACCAGAATAAATTTCTCAGGGGCCAAGGAGTAGGGTTTAGGAGGGATCTGGGTCAGACTGAAATCAAGACCCTGTCAGAGGGGAACAGGCTGCTGCTGCTTCATCATTGTACTGCCAAGGACATCAGCACTGGATGCATCTGGGTGCATTTGCCCTGCAGTTGAAGGAGGAGCTCCTTCCTGCATATGAAGCACAGGCTGCCGGTGATTTTTGGTAGTGAAGATCCAAACCTGTTCTAGTAATTCAGGTATTAATCCAAAAAGCAGGGGCCCCGAGGTTGTCTTTAGATCTCCTATATATTACTTTCCAGTCCGTGACAGCAGACAGACCCTCCTATTTCTATTTAATTTTACTTCTCTGTGATTTTTTTCCTTCTGCCTCATTTTCAGAGACCAATGAATTAAAGCCAGGCATTAGCAACTCTTGTAGCTGAAAAGGTGTTTTTGGGGGAAGGGATATTATGCTCTGCCTTTGATTTGCATCGAATAGGAGATGCACATGAAGTCTGAAACGACAGGTTTAGGCATATTTGTTACCACATTGCAGCTGCGGGTTATAAAATGACTACAGTAGTCTATTGTAGTTACAAAATGACCTAGTTATTTTATAAAGAATCCTGGCAGAAGCATTGTCAAATTGCAGTAAAAAGTTTACCCAGAACACGATTAACTTCAACCTGATATATGCGGCATTGTTAACTTTATGTAATGCTGGTCAATCAGGAGGAGACATTTCACACATAAGAGGTGTGCAGGGTTTATTCAGGCTTATGGGAATGTAGTATGAGCATTATACACATAGAGATTTATGTTGCATTTGTTCCAGTCAGTAACAGTAGGTTGTAAGACTCTTAGCATGAATCATTTAGGGGGAAAATTATTGTTTTATCATATGCAAACAGTGGATTTAATGTATTGCAAAATCTTTAGATGAAGCACTTTTTACAATTTAATTTGCTGTGGCATTCTTGTCTGAAAGGGGAAAATAGTGATTTAAAGTACATACTCAAAATTCTGTATGCCTGGCTGCTAGTCAGAAAGGGGAAAAAACAGCTTAGGAAAGGTAAAAAAACAACAACAACAAGAAACCTCAACAAAAACGAGGCATTACAGTATAGACTCAGGTTTAATCTTGCCTGAGCTTCACCTGCAGTTCACTGTTGAAACCCTGCTGAATGCATTCATTATGGGACAAGTATTTTGAAATAAAAGAAATTGTATTGAGTTCTGACTCTGATTACACAGTTGTGTTGTCAGACTCATTGACACTTTTGTAATTTTCTCCATTCCCTGCACTGTGAATCTGTTCTTGATACTTATATTTAGATATCAGATCTTATTACTTTCTTTTGCAGCTCTATCCAGCCTTCTGGTTTTCTTCTACCATGACAGCACTATCCAGGGATTGATCTATTTTTTTTCCTCTAGAGTTTTATATTCCCATGTTTTTCTTACCTGTTGCCAGGCACATATTTTTCATGTGTTACAAAGTGGCAGCAGCTAGCTTGAATCTTTTGTATCCCTGGGCAAAGGTCAATGTCCAGAGAATGGAAATACTCAGGAACTGGAAACATTATGGCTTAGTTTTTGGCTTTGCACTTCAAACTTGTGAAGAGCTTGTTAGGGCTGTAATTGTCCTTCAGATGGTAATGGTCTGACAGTCTACTGTGTACCTGGAAATTTAATCTATGGCCAACTTCTCTACAATGAAATTTTTGACTAGTCTGACTTGTTTAAACCTGGGCAGATGTTTCCTGCCATTTGGTCACAGCAGGGGACCTGTGTGCTGGGAATCAGGACGGGGCAGGGAATGCCCCTGCTCAGCCCAGCACCCCTCTGCAGCCTGAGGATGTCGGGTTGTCTCCATCTCTTCCAGCCCTCTCCCCCAGCCTTTGGCCATTTTAATTGGGAACAACTCGTGCTGTTATTGCTTATTGTGGCTCTGCCAACTTCGGCTCTGTGTGTGCATGCTGCTGGCCAAAACACAGCATGTCTAGCTCTGCTCTCATGTCCTCAGGACTGGTGATGGGAGCCAGTACTGAAACCCTCCTGTCCATGATGCAGGCATTGGTATGAAGTGCCAGGACATTGGTCGTTCCTGCATGTGCAAAATGCCTGGTGTGACATTTTCAAGTGTTGTCCTTGCTGTGCTCTTACTGGTACCAGTTTTCATGTGACTTCAGAGAGAGTAGAGGATTAGCTGGTTTCCAGAGGGTTAATGGCTTTTGTCCGGCAACCCTTTGCTTAGAAAATTAATGAACATTAATCTCGGGATATGGGGGCCTATGACACTTCAAATATTCAGTGCAGTCAGTAACACTTTATAGTGACAAGGTTGTGATTTCTGCATTTGATCATGAGTGATTTATGAAAATTTAGTAAATGGTGAAGCACAGTTCCCTCTCAGATGCAGACTGGAGTCCTCTCTGTTCAGACTTGCATGACTTAAAGTCATGCAGAGTTGCTCCCATTCCTCTAGAAAATGATATTTTTCACACACAATTCCCACAAGAGCATGGCTTGAGATGACGGAAGTACATGAAGTAATTCCTATGTTTAGTTTAAAAAACAAAGCCCCTTTATCTTGCTCATACCCTTTCAGCAGCTGTAAGCAATGCAAACCAAAACCAAGGTGTGACAAACTAGAGTGCCCACGAGGGTCCCATTAGTTGTCTTTGGCTTTCCTGCCTAAGGGAAAATTGACTTGGAACTCACAAATTTCATCATACCTGAGTCCCCCTCATCAGCTGAGAGACACAGCTGTCTCAGGGATTGCTGAACATGGTTGTGCTGGAAAACCCTGTTACTTTGGTTGGTGCAAGCAGTCCTTGAAATGAATCCTAAACTTGGAAAAACTTGTTTTGTGCTTTTTCAGCTTCTTGCCATGTAGAAAAGTTGATGTTACCTCTGTGCCAACTGGGTAATTGAGAACTTAATGAAAAATATTGTTGCTGCAGTAGTCTTCTGATGATTTAATCTTGCACATGTTCACTTTTTTTCCCCTTTACAAGAATCAGTGCCTCCTCCTTGTCTTCCCCTCATACATCTACAGAATTGAGAATAAAACCTCCAAATTTACTGAGAAATTACAGTTTGAGTTCTCAAAAGCATCTAGTGTGGAAATGGCAATTTACAGACAACCAACTTAGATATGTTGGTTTGAAAAGTATATTAACCATCTGGTATCTGAATATCAGGTTTGATTTGGATATTTCAAGTTAGATGCCTGATGCATCCACAATTATTTGTCTGTTAAAACTGTAGGCTTCTAAATTCTCACAGAAACAAAAAAGTGGTGGAAAAGGAATGTATGTTAGACATTGCTGAAATTGCAAATGTGAATAGCTTTTACAGGAATTGATCCATTAACAGATTCCAATCAGTTCTTACAAATCTGCTACATTTTACTTTAAAATTCACCCAAGTATCATGCTAACTACAGATATCATATTTAGCTTTAGATTATGCCATCATTTGGATTATGCTTTAGTTAAAGCACAACTGGGTAGAAAGACGTTGCTGCTTCTGCCTTCCTTTTTAAAAATTTAGCTTAAACATGATTTTCTTTGTTTCAAAGTCCTCTTGTCTATCATAGCCCCTGTTGAAAGTGAATGGAAAAATGTCATGGGAATTCGTCTCAAGTCTGTGATTTTTAATCTGAAACAACAGCTCACATGAGAAGGTTGTGATTGTCTTCCTGGCAGAATGTAGGGAGGTATTCAAACACTGATGTTAGCCTGCCAGTGATTGCTGGTTGGGTTTCCTTTTCTTGCTGGTCATCATGCCACAGGCCACTGTGCATGGCATCCCTATGATGTACCAGTTTGTGAGCCCCACACACTGCCTTCAAAGGGTCTGATGTAGGTTTCTTATTCTGTAAATTGCTTAGTTCATAGTAAGCTCTATTTATTTATTAGCACTTTGTGTCAGTTCGTGTAACTCAGAAGTTCAGGTGTCACATTGAATTTCCCCCAGTGTACATGTTTTCTGCCATGCCATGTACTTCCTGTGACTGGTATAGGTCAAGACCACACGTGTTGCTTCAGTTCATTAATGATCAAGTACCTACTTTATTGACTTCCTCAAGGTCCTCATTCCTCTGTCACTTAGTTTTAAGCAGTTAACCACATAAGCAGATCTGATCCTTTTCCAAACATCTCTGTTCCTGGCTGTCATTGCTAGTAGACTGTGGATGGGACAGACATACTTGCCTTTTTTAAGCATCCGTTCCTGCCATACCATTTCTTCGTGCCAGTCTTGATCTCTAGCAGTGCTTGGTCTCTGCTCTTCTCCTTGCATCACTAAGAAATCTGATCTCATGAGACATCTGTATTACAAAGTCAAGGGTTTTGCAGAGGGTTATTTTAAGTTTCCAGTTAGGCTTCTAGCATGGGTAGTTTTGCTAGGATTAAGTTAATCTGTGTTCATTCATTCTTCTGTCTCTCAGCCTCAGATCTCTTAGGTGAGCTCTATAAAAGTACTTTTTTGTGTAGTAGTCTATGGTAGAGTGTGTCACCCAGTCCATAATACTGATTATACTATCAACCTTTAAAGGGCAGACCTTCGAAAGAGTTGGGAGCACTTTTTTCTTGTTGACTTTGCTGGGAACTAGGAATTCAGCACTCAGCCTATGGGAATGAGTCCACATGAAATTCCAGACAGTCTTTCATGCGTCAGTTGAGCAGTACTTGGTTGGCAGAGTTTCATTTTACTTGGTACCTAATAGCTGGGTTTTCTCAGTTCTCATGAGAAAAACTCAGGGTTGTCAGTGTATGAGAAAATTAAGGGTGTGTATGTAACTGGGAAGGTCCTATTACCATGTCTGTGTATCTGCAGTTGTAAAACATGATCTACAGCTGCACAAAATTTAAAATTTGGTGGCATCCCAGGAAGTACTTAATTGTGTTTGTGCTTCACTACAAGGCTGTCTCCTTTTCTGGAATTTATTTTAGCTAATTAGTTGGAAATGTCAAAGTAGTATTTCAGATGACAGAAACATCATATGTTATCATACATAAAGCAAAGCAATTAACTCTTTTGACAAATATTTATTGTGGTGTCACCTTTAATTAAATCTTCAGAACTCCTAGACATAGAGCAGGTTCTTCCAAAAAGGAGGCCTTCCCAGCACTGTCAATGAGCGTTTGACTGATGGGGCTTAATTGAACTTAATGCTTAAAGAGTTGGTGGCCTAAACATGAAGATACCATCATGACACAGTTTCATAATACTGGTGTCTGATATTTTGGCAAAATCCCCAAACAATTACCCCTACCCTCCCACAACTTTGCTGTAGATATCACAAATGCGTTATGCTGGAGAAGATGCTTCTCCAGTCACTCCTGTTCTTCCACTGGAAGAGTTTACAGGAGAAAAAATTGCTGTGCACTTGTGCTGCTGAAATAAATAATGCTGAGAAGTAGGGCTGTATATTTGTTTTTAAAAAATAAATTTTTTAAAATTTAGTTCTCGGGGCTATTCACGTGGAAACATGTTACAAATGTGACTGGTTAGTTTCTCTTAAACAGATATTGTAGATGATGTGTCACTGGAAAATAATTCCTGACAGTTATAACTGAACCAGATAAACAGTTCTGCCAGCTCCCAAATAACACTGTAAAACAAAAGGGTTCTGCTTATCATTTTCCATTTCTTCATGCCTGTCAAACTATTTAGCTGTGCGTTACCCATCACAAATGGTATGTGTGTTTTCCTGCTCATCTGCTGTGGTCATGGCTTTTACCTTCTCTGTAGAAGAACCTGTGCACACTTGTCCAGATGTAATACTCCTCAGCTGCTGCTAATCTTTGCCTTCATCCTTGCAAAGATGCCCTTTGGAAGTGCTGCATGAGGTTTCTCCCTGTCATGGCCATTCGAAAGTGTATTAACCTCTACGTATGTTTTCATTCTTTTTTTTTTCCAGGCAGAAACAGCGCCAGAAAGTGGCCGAGATGGTCCCAGTGTTCAGATCAGCTCAGGGCAGCACAACTCTGACAGTGCGGGCACAGGTGGCTCAGCAGCCTCACAGAGCATGGTTGCTCCAGCTGGAGTCTCAGCAGGTACTTCAGCTGCAGCATCGTTCTTCATCAGGTAGTTTTTTACCTTTCTACTTTCTGTAACTGCTCATGGGTCTTCAAATGTTTGTGAAATGCTGTTGAATCTTTGCCATGGGTAGAAGTGCATGTGGTGCTGGTTGTTGAGAGGTGGAGTTGGTCACCTGGTTGTAACCGTGGCTTTCCACTGCCCCTGGGGAGCAGGGATGTGATGGTGACACCCCCTTTCTGTCTGGACACCTGAGCAGGAACATCTGTTGACCAAAACTCAAGAAGATGTGCATTGGTCTTTGTCTAGTCCTTAATAGCTATTTCCACCTGTAGCAAGTCTGGTATTCTGTAGGTCTCCTCAGAGCAGAATCTGAAATAACAAGGTTTTTTCACTCAGATCTAAGTAAAGAAATTAGTCTTATTCAGTAGCATGGCCTATGTGTGCAAATAATTTTTTTTCCATAGTTGGTGGCAGTTTAAGGCTTTCTTTTTAGCAGCAGCCCAGAACAATTTTTTTTTTTTTTTTCCATTCCAGGGTCTTATAATGTAAATGATGTTAGTTTCGTTTGTGAAATGTTTGTTGTAATTAGCAATGTTGATTAAATGCAATAAGCTGTCAAGCAGATGGTATTTAAAACAACAAAATTCAGGGCTTTTTTCACTCCAAACTCCTTTTTTAATTCAGAACTGAATATGTTTTGAGATGATATTGAAAAGCTTACATCTGTGGATGGAGTTAAAGTCAAATTTATGCACCGAGAGCTTACACAATGGTAATTGTATTGTTTCCTTTGTCTGTGAAATGCTTTGCACAATTAAATAAATGATGTTTTCTTTAAGTTACAATCTGACCTCAGAAGGCGCTTAATTTCTCAAGTCCTGTTTTTTAGAAGAACATCGTAAGAATCTCAAGCATTATATGGCTACATACCACAGTCTGTCTGTATGCAAGACACTGGGAAATGACTGCCTCAAGAGTGGTGTGTCTAAGTTAGTGTTTTGTGTGTGTGCTAAGTGCTGCAGGTTTAAAATCAGCACAGAGAAAGGGTTTCCTACGGAGGATGATTTGTTTCATTTTAAGATAGGTATCTGAAATCAGTGGGAGCGGAGAGGAAAGTTTAAGGAGGAAAGCTCAGGCATCTCTCTTGTTTAGTTATCTAAAAAAGGACAGATGAATCCTCTCCAGATTGAACAGAATCACAGCTTTCATTACAGTATTTCATACTGTAGGTGTGAACAATGTGATTTAGCTTAATCTAAATCTTGGATTTATTTTAGTGTGAATCTGAATTTCATAAATATAAAGAATGACTTTCACCGGGGAATCCAGAAAATAAAATACTGTCTTCGGAAGAGAGAGAAAGAAGTCGGTGCCTAATAATCTGAAATAACCCCCAAAATCTTCTCTCCCAGTGATGCTTCTGTCTCACTGGTCAGCAAAACTCAGTTTTTGTTTTATTGTAAAGTGATTGTCTCTGGCTTGATTGAGATTCTTGACGTCAGCAGCAAGACTGTAGATGACATCATTGTGCATTGGATCAGGCCCTAATTGCTTATCATGAATCTGTCTTTGCCTTGGGTGAATCAAAGTTTTATAGCTTTAGAAGCTATGTGCTAGCTAAAACATTTCAAAACCCATTAGTACATTGCTTATTCCCTACCCATATTTTCTCTGTGCAAAATTGATTCTCCTCAATTTTTTAACCAAAGAACAAGGCTGGTTGATTTTTTTTTAAATTTTTTTTTGTGGTTGCTGTCAGAGACTTAAGTGAGAAATAAAGTTTTCCTTTAACAGTTATCAGTTACTTAAATTAGCTTTGTAGCATTTTCATGATCTTTCATCACACTGCTGATTAATGTATTTCAGCATTCATTTCTCAGTATTCCAGAGCCCAGCTAAGAATTTCAGGTTCCCTAAAAGCAAGCATTCAAGAAACAAGTACAGTTACAACTGTGATTAAAAACATAAACTGAAATGCAGAAAGTCTTGAATGAGGTAGATCTATTGTTGATCCCTGTCAGTCACAAATATGTTGAGCTTCAGATGGGTACTATTGTATAGTCCTGGCCAGGCTGCTATACCACCACTGGCATTTAACCTCAGGAGAGGTTACCTCTCCCACTGCTCCTCTTTCTGTTCTTACTCCTCCTGCTGTCGGGGCCTTATGAATCCAAGTTTCCATGCTGAGTCTCCCTCCTGCCCGTAAACCGTGCAGTCCTCAGCGGGAGGGAACAGGAGGAAATCTTCAAGGATGAATGAGAGACGTGTTGGCAGAAATGGAGGTGGAAGCGAATTCTCCAGGGGCCACAATTATTGGTATATCAACAGTTCATTCAGTGCTGATGAGATATCAGGCTTCTTTGCTTTAGCCTTTCCAGCCCTGTCTCCTCTTTTTCCCTTTGCACCATCCAGCCTCAGAGCATGTTGAGGAAGAAGGTCATCCCTGCTTGAATCCTTTCATGCAGCATCCAGTTCTGTCCTCCATCTATCTGTTCAGTTAACTCTGTCTCAGCACCCATAGATGAGAGAGGAGACATGGCACTGCTGTTATGCTCTTGTCCCTATTCACTGTATTTGCTGATTCTTTCCTTACTGTATTTCTCTCCTCAGCCTCTTAAATTCAGAACTTCATAATAGGGTGAGTGTGTTACTCATGTTGAAGCACAGAGCCTGCCACGTTTTCTTCCTTGTTCTCTATTGGAATAAACACAATATCTTGATAATGACACACACATTTATATATTTATTTTTTCTCCAAATCATCACCTGCTGTTTGACCAAATCTCCTGAGTACCTCCATCTTTTTACAAGAGCCCTTTTGTAAAATGGACTGTGGTTGGGACTTCAGCTTGGGAAAAGTGTTGTTTTGTCATAGAAATAAAGTAGTTAGGTGAAAATATGCATGTATGTTAAGATTCAGTGTATTGGGGTGCAGCGTTAGTTACTAAAGCCTTCATAGAGTGCTTGTGGAAACTGTGTCTGTTATTTCCTTAGCAGCAACAGCACAAGATACAGATTTTTGTCACGAGTAAAAGATTCCAGTCTTGTTCTTCATGAAGCAGCATTAATTGTTTGTACAGGTCCTAGCACAGTTAGCTTTTGGACTGTGGCATGGTTTCCTGTCATCAAATAAATATATGTTCACGTTAAAAAGTAGTCTCTGTTCAGTGAAATAATATCCGTTGACTCTTACTTGTGGGCTGTCTTGTGTCTGGGAAGGGAGGAGATCTATGCAGGTTTTTTTGATTGGTTGTTTTTTCACTCCAGTGTGTTCCTCAGTGAGAGTCATAGCTTTGTGTCTGTAAGGTCACAAAACTCAAAAGACCAGACAGAGAATTCATGTCTTCACCTGCAAAGTAATAACTAAGAGCTGCAGCAAAATGTTTATCTGATGATAAGAGGTACCCATGGTGAGAAATTAGTATCTGTAAGCTAGTCTTTGCAGTGAATATGTTGATTTTGTTTAGCATATGTGCAGCCCAAATCTACATATTCATCCAAAGCTCTTTCTCATTTGAATGTCATATTTAATTTCTTCAAGCCTAATTATATTCTGCTTTAAAAGAAGTATTTTATTCATTACCTAGAAATGCAGAGTGTCTGGCATGGAAGTGCTAAGTATTCAAAATCAAAGCTGAATATTCGAGCCAGCAGACAGAAGCATATTAAGAAATTAAATCAGTTCTAAGATTTTTTCCTCACTCTTAGCTGTCATAGAAGGAAGAAAGCATTGACTGACATCTGTGTTACACAAGCCAATTGCCAGACATTACTCCATGTTACCAAAGGACCAGAGGATTTAGCAGAAAATGCAACATCTCCGTAGATCACTGATGGAGTAAGAAAGCCAGAGCATAAAGCGCAGCTCTTAAGCATGGTTGGCTGTGAATAGGTTTCCAGGTGACCCTTATGCTGCAGAAGTTTGATCTTGCATTCTTCAGATTTAAGAAGAATGCAGTTGGGCTTTGTCCCCAAAAAAACTTTATATTATTAAGTGAAAATATGTGAGAGAGGTGTAGGACCTGTCTGTGGGCTATGCTTGCAACTAAGTAAATATTGGCATATTGTGGTATAAAGCTATAACAAGCTGTTGGGTTTTTTTGTCACCTGGACACCTGGGGAAGAGAGGAAATTTCCAAGAATGGGCAGAAGGGCAGCAAGGAGGAGGAGAATAGGCATGTACTCAGAAAGAGGTTAATGGGCTAACTGCCAAAAGAGACAGTACTACTCCTCTGGGAGGAGAATCAATGCACCTGAGAAATCAAGCCATCACTATTAACATGCCATTTCCACCTGTTGGTGGCTGTTGACAGTGGCAGCAGTGCTGCTTGTGCTGCTGGGTTGGGGGTACAGTGTTTTGGTGAGAGTGTAGGTGTCTTGTCTATCTGTGCAAGGGCAATCTGGAAGGAAGTGTTCAAGGCCAGGCTGGACGGGGCTTTGAGCAACCTGGTCTAGTAGAAGTTGTCACTGCTCATGGCAGAGGGGTTGGAACTAGATGATCTTCAAGGTCCCTTGCAACCTAAACCATTCTATGAAGGTTTGAGCGGTGACAGGACAGCTGGAAGGAATCAAAGCTGTTTAGAAGAAAATATAATAAAAATACATATAAAAGCAAGCACAATGTTGAGTAGAAGACAAACTTTATTATGTAACCCTTCTTAAATTTTAATCCTGTTTGATGTTGGATTGTCTTCATATCTTCAAACTGGCTTGCTCAGAGGGTTGCTGTTGGGACTGCTGCCTTTGAAGCAGGAAGATAGCTGTATAGTTGCATCTACTTTTTCTTCCATCTGCCTCCTTTTGTTTGATAAATTAGTCTTTCAAACATAGCACTCACTATGCACTCAGTAGTTTTTAGGGTTGGGCTTTTCTTGGTTAAAACCATTTAAGTTAATAAATCACAGTGGTGAATCACACCCATTATCTTTCCACTCTTGTTATATTCCTGCATGTTTGGTAAAGCTGTGTCAATTTAGACATGATATAAAACATTACCCATGGCGCGCTTTTTACAGGCAGCTTTTCTAAACAAGATATAACATGCAATCTCTGAGTAATGTAATTGAACATCTTAAGAGTTAAAATAGGCATAGTTGTCTTTTTCTAGATTCAGTATATGCCATCATATTTTAATGTCTGTGAGTTGTAGATTAAAGAATCTAATTATTCACTAATGAGCAGTAATGGTACATATAAACTAAGGGTCACTAGCCTATTACAGGCACCTGATGGTTCACTGATAAGCATTCGGTCATTAGATTGACCATAAAATATAGTCAATAATTGAGGTTACTCGTAGTGCAGACACCTTATCAGCTTTAGGCATGGTGGGACAGCTTGTCAGTACTCTATACTGATTGTGCTGTGACTGAGCATATGATTAGGGTATTGAAGCAGTCTGTATCTAATGAAACTGCAGGAAAGGCATAGCAATATTAGCACAACCACTAAATGACTAATGTGTTTTTGTTCCAAGCCTCAGACACTTCAATTAGTTCCAATAAACTCTGATCTAGTGTAGTGGTAGGCAGAGAATTCAGATATTTTGTGTACAAGCTTTCATTAGTCAAAATTTTAATGTTTCAGGGACAAATGAAATCTGTGTGGCTTTGAATGAAAAATGGTGACAATAATTAAGACTGTCACTGCCATTTTTACTTTCTTTTTAAGTTTTATTTTTGCATTTTTTAGATTTAGAATACTTCATGAGACAGTGCCTAGTGCCTGATTTAAAAGATGAAGCTGACAGCAGCAAATTAGATGTCTACATATTCTGCTTTGAGGTTCATTCATGCAGTTCATGTATGCTTACACATATACATCTAACTTAGAATGTGTTCCGTAGCATTTTGTACCATATGGAACATTAATCAAGTAGTCTAGTTCTTGAAGGCTTTTGTAGAGATATTGATTTTACTGTGCTTCAAACTGTTGCTGAGAAAATAACCTCAGAACCTATTCTTTCATGATTTTTTTTTTCCATGAGGATGCCTTAACTTTCATAAATTATTTAATATGGTGAATGATGCAAAATGCCTTTTGTCTTTCTGAACTGCTGTTCAGGCTTTTGTGGTGCGACCTTGGAGAGTAACCATAGAAACATGCTAAAAGCATCAACAGAAAATCAGTAGTTTGGTTTGACAGTGATGCAAATTCTGTGAAAGAAGATTATGATGTATTAGGAACACTTGAGGCATATATTACTGCTAACCTGTTAAACCTGATTATTCCATGACTATCAGTAGTTTCAGAATTTAATGCAGGTGAAAAAACCACACAAAACCCCCCATTTTTTTTCAAGTTGCCATGTTTAGGATGTTTCTAGCTAAATCACTTCAGCCTGTCATTCTCTGTCCTGCTAAAAACAAGAATTATATTTCTGCTAAGCTTATAATGTAATTCACCAGTTCTCTGTATTTAATAGCTGTAAACTTTTGCCCTGTACCCTGCTGGGATGCACTCGTGTCCTGGCTTTGTGCAGAACTGGCACAATTTAAATCTCTTTGACAGATAAAGTGGATAACTGGATTGTGAATAAGTAGTAGTTCACCAAGAGGTGAAGAAAATGCATGACTCACTGGATCCCGAGTTAGACCTTTTTATGCTGACTTGTGGTAGTTAAGCTAGTCTGTGAGGATGAAACAGAAGTGCTTGCTATAGTTACAAGTCATCATAGTAAATTCTTGGTGGATGATAGGTCAAGGGAAGAAGAAGGGTCTCTTATTTAAACTTCCTTGTTAAGCATAACCCACACCCAAGAAATCCTGTGTTAATGTGATGTGGGAAAATTAAATTTTAATTAATTACCTAGGATAGTGAGGTACCAGCTCTTCCCAATTAAGACTGCCTCTCTGGCAGATATATCCAAAACCCCATGCATGGGTTGTCCCTACTTGGCAGTGCTGTAGCAGTATCAGAGGATGTGTGGGGTCTCTTCAGGAAAGTGTTAGCTTTCTGGCATTAGTGCAGTTCGACAGAGTCTGGTGTATCAACCTTTCTTCGTTAAATGCCCCACTTTCTGTTGCTGCCACTTTGCTGCTGTTGGAAGCTGGTTAGGAAGGTGGCAGAGCAATCTGCATCTTGAGGGCAAGCTACAGATGTGCAGATGAGGTGAAGCATCCAACTATTTCAGGGAGAGTCAAATATATAATTAGCGTTTTCCCCTTAATGAATCCATCCTCTGCTAGAGCAGCCTGGTCCCTGCAGAGTCCTCCCCAATGCATGGTGCTGGAAAGGGGGATACCTTCGCAGCCACCTTTTCCTCTCTGCATGGAGCTGGAGAGAGCAAGAAAGCCCTCATGCAGATGTGTAAATGGAGATGAAGCGGGTGCCACTGAAGGGCTTGCCTCGTCTTGCTGGTGCCGTGCTATGGCTGCTGGAATGTGGTTGCCGTCTGGCCCCGGAGAGTAAACACGTAGCACAGCGCTATGCGGGGACAGGAGACAGGGCAGGGTATGCAGCATTGTGCAGTATCTTGTATCATCTGGAGGCAGCTTAAGCTTTCCTAGTTGCTGTGGCAGCATAATACTGCCTGTAATTAAGGACAAACGAAACTGTATGCTTTAGGTATATCCTGTTTCATGTTAGCCTGTAAGGAGGTTAAATTAGAAGATAAGCCTGAATTTAGTAGGCTTTGTTCTAGGAAACAGAAGTGACTCTCAGGACAGCACATTTAAGAGCAGAGCATCATTACTGATATCATTGCTAATATTACATCATACATTTACACAGTGCTTTATCAGCATAGGTAAGCCAGACTCCCTGCTAAGAAGAGCTCATCTGTGATGACTGTGAGACTGATGGGGCAAACAGAGATGAGACACAAAGCTGTAGTTCAGCAAAGGGAGGAGGTAAAGAAATTTGAGAAATTTCACTGCTGAATTGGAACACGATGAAAGCATGAAAAATGCCCCAAAGACGAACAGATCTGTGATCAGGATGGGGATATTTAATTATAGGTAGGAGGCACTGAATGATCAGCCAAGGTGAAGAGGATTTGAGAGAGCCTCAAAGGAAATTGGCTGAGAAAGAGGTGACCAGATGAAGCAGCATTTGACATCTAGGAGTCATTGCCTTAGAAGACAAAGCTCCCATGTATAGAGGGTTAGGAATCATGGTGTGAGCCGAAGAGAGATTGCGTGAGGCATCAGTGTCAGGAAAGTGTCAGACAGAGAAGCCTCACTTGGATAACGCAGGCCATGGGTTGTGTTTGGAGTAGGTTTGGCTATCCTGGGGGTGGCAAAATGAAGAAGGAGGGAGCCTGGTGCCAATCAGATTGGAGGAAATATGAGGAGGAGACAGTGAAAGAGGGGCCAAAAAATGGATCTGGTGATGTGGGGACCCTGTGGTGAGGTGAAGATTTCAGAGAGGATGTTATAGGTTTTTACTCCAGGTTCATAGCAAAAGCAGAATTTGGGCACAACAAAACACTTGCAGTGTTTCCTGCTGACCAAATGCCTTAAAGATCTTTATCATGTGAGGCTACCCCTGGGGAGGGCTGATTTTGTCAGCCCTGAGTTCCTTGATGGATAATAATACAGGAAGTCCTGGAGCATCAGAGGCAGTCCCCCCCCAGGAGATATAGCAACTCTTTGAGCTGCCCTAGGTGGTTGCGTGCAGACTGCTGCTGAAGCAGTTGGGTCTTAGATGAGCTCTATATTCTGGGATATTCATGATGCCTGGGAGGGAGAGCAAACCAGAATAATTTAAAACAGATGTGCTCAGAGGTATGTCAGAGGGGAGAATTTGTGCCTTCAGAGACACCCAGGTTTGTATAAATTTGTGGGGGTAAATGGTGGTCAGTAGAAGGGGTTTTTAAACTAGGGAAAAGCCTGAAATATTTATGGATAGTCTTGACTGGGGTCATGCAGATATTTCTTTTTCCTCTCTTTGATTTTCTGCTTTCCTGAACTTTAAATTTTCTCCCTTTATTTAAGGATTTTTCATATGATAAATTTATATTTTCTCGTTCCTCCATAGTTGAATGCACTTAATTATTCTGTTTTCTTGAATATATGAAATCTTGCTGCTGTCTAGCTACCAGTCTCTTTTTCCCTTTGGTTTCTTCCCTTCTTTCTGCCCTTCCTAGCTTGACAAGAGGACCACTTCTGCCTCCCTCCCAGTCTGCCTGGTTTTTTGGTTCCTGAACACCAGTGCTTGCTTTGACTCCGTTATTTGGGGCTCCTCAGCTGTTTTGCTGCAGTGGGAATGGAGCATTCCATAGGTAAAATGATAATGGTGGCTTTCCTGTGGGGATGTAATTTGACAGTTTGCACCTGTTTTCAACTTTATTAGTGACTTTTGGACTCTTCAAATAACATATTTAGCTATTTTAGTACTTTGTTAAGACAGACTGAAGTGAAGTAGTTATATCAGACTGATAGTCAATTGGATATTTAGTTTTCATGGCTGGCTTGCAGTCATGCAAGTCATGCATGTTGCACTTGCAGTCTGACAGCTCGTGGTGTGTGGGATGTGGTTTGCAGGGCAGATGGACTTTAACGTGACACTATCTCTATTTTGAGCTAGATTGCTTTGCTTGCTTGTGCTTGTGGCAAAATAAGACATCCCACATTATCATTTATAACAAAAATGAAATGTCAAGCCAAAATAATGCACCAGCAATATAGTTGCAGTGTTTGATCAACTGCAGGATTATTCTGAAGGTACTTTAAATTCTCTGTGAAGTAGCAGTGAATTTT
Source organism: Psittacus erithacus (assembly GCA_009867235.2). Lineage (NCBI taxonomy): Eukaryota > Metazoa > Chordata > Aves > Psittaciformes > Psittacidae > Psittacus > Psittacus erithacus. Next base: position 72,176 of record WYDI02025604.1, on the reverse strand, counting down.
GGCTTTTTATAACTTCCCTCATCCTTCCTGCTGGATGATGGAAGATATTTCTTTTGGCAGGACGTTTCAAAGGGCTTAGCCAGTACCTCATTCGGCATCAGTTAGTGCTGCTCCTGGGGTTGCTTTCTGCTTTGCTGGGCTTTTTGTGTCCTCAGTGGTGGAGCTCACTTATTAAGAAGCAGTGCCCTATGGAGATTTTACTGCAAGGAAATGATTCAGTGTAAGTCAATCAGCATAAAGCGAATCTAAAAGTTATTAGTAAAGCCTGTTGGAGTCGAGGGCAAGCTTCAGAATATTCTTTGATAGTGCATCCTGAGCAAGTCTTCAGGGGTTGCTTATTTCTGCTGAAATTTGAAGTTATCATCTTTGGGTCAGAAGTAGTCATATCTCTGCAGTGATGGAAGGACATGAATCTGACATTTTCCTACTAAGTGCTGTTTTAAATGGTGCTGCAGTTTCAGCCTATTATATCTCTGAGTGGTATTGTTTCAGAACTGATGTCAGTTAAATCACAGGGATGCTGGGCTTTAAGAAGGCCATGTGTCTGTTTAAAAATACTCTGTATGGGCATAACACTTCTGTACTTGGGTGACTTCTGCTGCATCATTTAGTGCTGTCAGTGACCATTTAAGTCGCTAACAGTAGGAATAAGTAAATGCCCTCCTGAGAAGTTACTTGCTTGGCAGTATAGGTGTCAAGCCTTTGACTAAGCATCTGAAATAAAACCCAGCTGAAGTGGGAATTAATTCTCTGTGGGTTTTCTAGATACGCACTGAAATGTGGAACTGAGGGAGCTGGAGGTGATGAGAAAAGTATGTTTGTGGGGATGGTGCACTGAGGCAGAGGAAGGTAACCTGAAAAATGGAGCTTTTATGGTAAAGGAGGCTTTACAGTCAGAGATGCTAACTTGTGTTCAGACTGTTGTATGTGATCAGGAATGTGAAAATACTGAATTTTCCCATTGTTCAGTCCTTTTCTTTCCTGTCTGGTATTTGCCTTAATCTACTGCTTCAGATGAACCCTTGTTAGCCATGTCCTGTATTTTATCTCTCATCCTTTCCACTTGCAGATATGCCTGTTTCTTCCCTGGAGCGGCCTGAATGGGCAGAATGCTTTTGCTTTTCATACCAGATTGTTTTTGGTGAATAGCATGGAGTGTAATATCTTTTGTAACAAAAATTATTTATTGCCTAGTAAGTATTTTTGATATTGGCTTCTTTCTGTATACCAGGAGCTGATATTACAGGGCACATTTTTATATGATTTATCTAAGTAATTACTGTAATAATGAAGGTCTAGGTAGCAACATTGTTTATGTTTCACTATTGTAGTTTTAAAAATATCTTTATTGCTTTTTCTTGATAGAATACAAATGAAACTAGAATTTTATTTTGCAAAGCCTGACTCACGACTCTGTCTTGCTGGCAAATAAGTCCAACTTTTTTGCCTAAGAAGTGTGCTTAGATTGATGTGGTTCAGCCTGCTTTAGCTCAGTTAGGTCATGAAACAGAGTGGTGAAATATTGCTGGCATTCAGGTAGCTATATTTTCAATGCATAGCTATCTATGGAGTGTGCAGACTGGAAACTGACATATTTCTACATTAGGTGCTGACAGTCCTGCTTACATAAAGATTAACCTACATAGGTTTTCAGCAGTTTGTCATATGGTACAATTGTAAACAGCAAGTATGGAAGTACAGCAATATGTTCATCTGCTCTTGCTTTGTTTAACATCATTAGTGAACAGAACTGAAAATGGTATGTGGCAGGCTGCGGTGACTAGCTGTTATTCTGATGTATATATAAAAAAGTCAGTTCCAAAACCCTGGTCCTGGCTGCTGAAGCAACGTTCTTTGGCTAGAAGTGTCTCTTGAATCTGTAAATTAAAGGGAATATAGAGCTGATATCACTCATGACAATTTTGTAGCAGCAACCTCAGTAACTGGAGGTTTGGGAGAGGAGAAAAAATGGTTGGAGTATCAGCGCTAGTGAAGATCTGCCCTTTGGTGTATCTTCAACCTGGGGAAAAATTATAGAGAAGAGCTGTGAAAATTCTTTCTTGGATTCCTGTATGCAAATCACTTGAACGCTTGAAGATGGGCTTGGTTTTTTTCTTCTGTTTAAATAATAATGTGTAGCTGAGCTCTTGGGTCTGTGTAGCATGAGGAAGCTCTTCTGATGTCAGGGATACCCTGCGGGTTTGTTTTAACTTGTCATCTTCCAGAAGTCTTTTTGATCTTATCCCAAAGTGGCTTTCCCTGGTCTATCTATATGGTGCCTGAATTCAGGTGAGTCTCAATTATTGCTCACTGGTGCACGAAGCCTTGATTCCGTACTTTACAAATAGAGTAGGGGGAGAGCAACAAGGATGGTCAGAAATCGAGGAAACTTGACCTGTGGGGAAAGATTGAAAGGATTGTGACTTTTTAGTTTGTAAAAGAGAAGATTGGGGTGTGGTAGTGGTCTTCATAGAGGTGAGAGCTGCTGCAAGAGAAGGAAATAAGCTCCTCTGCATGTCTGCTGTGGTGGTGGTGGTAAAATAAGAAACATGAATTCCAGTAAATCAGATTTATAGATTTTTAGAGACATGAGATGTGAATTTTCTAATGGCAAGACAAGTTAAACACTGGAATTGATTGCCTCAGGAGGCTGTGGACTGTTTTCACTGGAGGTTTCTAAGAATAAGGTGGAGAAATTATATATTGGAATGTATTAGGTAAAGTTCATCCTACCAGGGAGTGTTGGGAAAGTTAAGGTAACCTCTTAAAATCCCTTCTGGACCTGTCTTCTCTGATCAGCTGTGAGCAGATGATGTTCCTAACATGTCAATATAGCTGATTTTTATTTCTGCCTTGCTGATTTTAATAAGGGATAGTAAGAGAAAATTAAGAGGTCACTAAAAGAGGCTGAAATTCAAGCCTGAATTGTAGGATTATGATAAAGAGGCAAGGCATGAGCTTAAGCTCATACTGAGGGTACTTTCTTTCATAATGTTGGCTTGGTAATATCCGCACAATATTAGTTGTGCTTTGACATTTTAGAATGTTTCAGAATAATGGTTTTCTATTGAGTCTTTATTACCATCATCCATTATAAAAATGCCATTGTTCGAGGCTGTGCATTGTGATCCAGATGAGCTAATTATTTATTGAGGAAGTGGAACCACTGAAATAAGGAACATTAATTGTTTGTTCTTCCTGGTAGTGCTTCTTAACAGCATTGCTGGGACAGCTAAGCAAACAAAGGTTTGGTGTTGTGCTTGTGTAATGGTACTAATGTGAAGAAATCTTTTTATCCTCCTGGATACATATATACATCACAAGAACCTAGTAAGCTTGTTCTAGGGGTAAGAACCTCAAAATTTAACATACACTTTGTGACTCCTTGGATGAAATTTACTGTAGAAATAAAGATGGTGCCTGTCCTTTCCAAACCTTCATAACAAATCTAGACATTTCCAGTTTTCTCTTTAAAAATGTCTCTTTCTGAACCAGATTTTATTTCCCAGATAGAATACTAGCTTGTGGGAATGGATTCCTTCTTTATTTTTAAGTTTGCTTGGGGTTTTGGGTAGCAACTGCACTGTTTCATTTGTACTATCCTTCTAATTTTAGAACTACAAATCAAACAGTAATAGCGATAATAAAAGTAATAATGCCAACCAGGTTTATTCCATGAGTTGCAGAAGCCTTGGGACAGAGTGCTGGAGGGTGTATTGTAGGACATCTGTCTATTTCTTTTTTGTATTGATGAGTAATTAAGAAACAATAACTGGAACTGCAGATACAATGACAAATTGTGACTTTCCCACTGCTTCCTTTGGAGCTGGTTTGCAGTGGGAAAGTCTTGGGCTATTGGTTATGTGGCAGAGGAGTGCTGCCTTGTTTGGCTGGGAACTGGGAAAGTTTGGACAAGTCTTTAGAGTAAACCGATTTCCAGCATAAACATGTGTCCAGAATTTTTCAAGCTTGCAGAGGGTTCAGAATCAGGATAAAAATTGCTCCCGTGAATCCTGTCAAGGTCAAAATGAAATTCTTGAGTAACTGTACCCTTGAGTGAACTCCAAAGTTCAGAATATTTAAGGCTTGGGCTGTACACTTCTTGACCCTTTCAGTGAAGCCCTTAAACAGTCTCACAGTATGAATGATAACAGTGACTTGGAAAGACAAGGCTGGCTAATAACACTAAAGCTGTAAATATGTAGTGAGTCATACTGAAATGAATGTGCAGAAGTTTTATTATTTTTGCCAGTGGAGCCTAATAACGGGGAGCAGAACTCCCAGTTTCTACTTCCGACTTGTGGTGGTTTGTCCATAAACCCATTATGTCAATGAAATCCTCTATCTATTACAGTTGACCCATTTGTAGTATGTATCCCAGAGTATATTTCATATTACTCTTCCTTCCAAAGCTTAATAAATTCCACAACGTGTTAAGCAATTTTGTTTTAATTTTGCATAACTATAAAATTTTCAAATTTAGTTCTTTTTCATGGAGAAATTATGCCCACAAGGAACACTGTTCTTTAGGGATTTAAATTGTGCTGTTTACTGTCACAACTATAATGTGCAGAACGTGTGCAGTGAGCCTAAGCTAGAAGTAGCTTCCTGTACATCAGGATATCTGAAATATTGTGTTAACTATATAGGCAGAATTTCACATTAAAAATTGTATGGTTCTTTAAATGGGCAGGCTTTGTAGCTACTGTTGTTGCACAGTCTTATTCCCTAGATGCTGAGCATTATGTAATTGATCTGGCCATGGTTTTCCTCACTGGTCTCATCCATGCATGGCAGAAAACCTAGTAATCTGTAAATTGTGTGGGGGAAAGAACAGGTTAGAGACTGTCCCTTGTCATTTGATATTTAAGTGCCCCTGCATGTGCCATTTATTAGTTTTAGTTTCCACCGTGACACCTAGCTATGAGAAAAGAACTCTCCAGAGCATCTTAAAAGACATCTTCTATTAAAGATGGAAAGAGTTAGGCAAAAGGCAGACAGTAGATCTCACAGCCGGAGGTAAAAATAATATACATCAGTTTGTCTTATGCTTTAATGGGAAGAGAGGCATAAGTGTGTGTAGCTTATTTTCCCTTGCAAGAATATATTGTAGAAAAGTGCTGGAGGTTGAATGGGGAAAACAAAGGTAAGTGTAAAGAGTACATCTGTGTCAAAACTATGACAAAATGCTTGGAAAATGCCCAGAAAAACGAATGACTGTAACACTTAAATTTGCACAGTATTCTCTGCAGGTCATAAGTTTCCCTGTGAGGAAACAGAAGTTGATATTGGAGAAGGTCAGACAGCTCACTGTGGTGCTGAAGATGCATGTGAAGGCTTCCTATGCAAGACTAAATTTGAGAAAAAGAAGCAAATCAGGAAATAAGCATAGCATCCAGTTAGGCTCCTCCAGAAAGTGATCTGGTATAAGCCCAACTTTTGTCTTTCTGGTGCTAGGCAAAAAGGGCCCAGTTTATAACAGGTCTGCCTTCTGTCTTCATGGCACAAATTCCCCCTGAGAAAAGGCATGCTGAAGAAAAAAAGGAGAACTGGAAACTTAGCTGTAAATTCAGTAATGGGTTGATGGGTAAGGACTGCAGAAAATTCAGCTCTCTGGAGTGTCTCAGAAATGGCTTCCTTTAAGGACATGGATTTTACTGAAGGAGTTCAGCGAAGCTGGATTTTGTTTAACTTAATTGGGCCCCTGTCCAAAACAGCTTGGCCTGTATTTTGGCCTGATGAATACTTGGCTGGGATGCCTCCAAAATATATTGTTGGAGCTGCAAGAAGTGCATAAGGATTGAGGAGCCCAAACAAAATATATGAAGGCTTCTGTTTGGCTGGACTTTATAGTAAAGATCTGACTGTGCTTTTTATACGGGTTGAGGATGACAATTACTTGAATTCATATTTAGAGACTACAGTTTGATAGTGATGTTTTGGTTTGCCTAAATTGTCCCATTCTTTCCATAAAGTTTATTAACTTTTCCCTTTTAGGAAAAAAAAAAATCAAAACAACAAACAAAACCAAACCCAACAAGCTGTTTGATACTGCTGTACAAGATGTCTATGATGTTCCAACTCCAGAAACAGCCTCATTTTAATGTTGGGCAAAGTAGTTCTAGCATTCAAACATAGAGAGATTGGAATTAAGCTTTGTGCGCTGCTACCTGAGAAGAGATGCTTTTTAAATGTGAAGCACACGCATAATTGTTAGTGAGTTGGCCTGTTGCCCGTTAAAGCACTGATTATTTTCTACAACAGCTACTCCAGTTCCCCTCTTTTTCAGTTTCCTGTTATCTTGTATGGACATCAGCAATTCCTTTGCCAAATTTCTTAGTAAAATCGTGGCACTCCAGACTCATAGGAAGAGGGTTTATCAGCACTGTAGCAGTTAATTGCTTTAGTTAGCATATGGCACTGTCCTTTAAACAGTGGAGATGCAGAAAGTATGTGAATACTGTTGTAAGTGAATCACTTTGAAAGTTGTTCTGTCTTGGTGAGGAAGTTACGAGAACTAGTAATGGATTTGCTATCTTAGGTGTGCTTTTTTAAATTGTCCAAAACTGTGTTACTGAGCTATTTTGAGAGATACTTTATAGAGGCTTAATTTTCTGTTTATTTGTTTATGTGCTTTTCTTAGCTTGGCCTATCTGGGTGCATGTACTCACTGAGTGTTAGTGCTTAGTTAGGTGCTCGGATGCACAATTTCTGAATAAATATGTCCTCTGTGTCTCATTCTCTTCTACATGTATTTCCCAGAGGAGCTCCTTCAGCCAGATCTGTTGAAGAAATAATTATTTCCTCGTGATTTTACGTATATCTTGATTGCACTTCAAAGACATTCTCCTGAGGAGTTTTTATGTTTTTATCATTTCAACAGGGGATCATAGCATGTAAACAAAAGTAAACATTATCTTTCATATTAATCAACAAGATGATTAAATAATAGCCACAATTGTTAATTGGTACTTGGAGATAGAGGGTAATGACTGTCTTGAGTTCCACAATGAGAGTAGCAACAGGTACATACTCTTTTCTGCACAATGAAGCTGCATGTAATTTAGGAGGCATTATGGTTTTAATGTGCAGCTGCAACCATAGAGAAGTTGTGCGACTCTTTGCCTGGTGTCCTATTTCAGGCATATGTTTTCATACTGAATGAGGTATTAGCAATGGGATTTGAGATTTAGGCAGTTGAATCAGTTCTCATTGCCACCATAAACCCAAGGTTCTGTATAAAGCCATGCTTGCAATGTTTTGCTTCACTGTGGGGCACATTTCCTGCTGGTTTCAGGATGCAGTAGGAGTCAAAAGTTGCTTCTTTCCTCAGAGGCAAAAGTCCAACTTGTCCGTCCCAAGGCAGTGGCTTCTGTCTCCCTCTGAGTTTGGAACTAGAGCCTCATTTTTTTTAATCACATGAGTCTTTGTCTTTTTCTAAAACTGCAGTGTTTATAGAGGGAGAAGGAAGCATGTAGGGGGTCTGCCTCTCTGGAAGCTGAAAAAGTAAAAATGTCCAGGAGTTTAACACACAAGTTTGGGAATATAGAGCATAGTACTGGGAATTTTGGAGATCTGTATTGAGGGTGCTGCTCCCTGTTCTGAGTGTCTGATCTTGACCCAAGTGAGTAGTTTTGCTTCTCAAACACAACCAGTTTATTGTACTGTAACTCATTTGAATCCAGTAGTGCTGCTGAAAGAAACTGTACAGCTCTCCAACTCTCAGTGTTCATTTTTGTTTCTAACCTATTGCAAATACAAGTAAAAGAAGAGTCGTCTTCTCTGATCAGCCTTCTAAGCTTAACTCAGCCTGAGGCAAGATTAGATTTACCCTGAATTAGGTATAATAGCAAAGCACTGCCTTACTTTCCCCATATGTCTGTTGCTAGTGACAGTTTGATCTCACTGAAAAGTCCTTGGAGGTCCTGGGCTAAAAGGCCTGATGAAAATATAAAGTAGCCATTGTATAAAGAAACTTTTTGTCATCATGTATTTATAAACTAATTTGTCCAAAAGGGCAAGCCTATATATTGCAAACATGGACCATAATAGTGTTTTGTCCCCTGAAGACCTGTTGGTATCAGTAGCATGGTCTCAGGTTGCCCACAGATGCTGGCAGTATAACACTACATTTTGCTGATTTAACAGTCATTAAAGTAATGCTAAAAAATGGCATGTTAGTAGATGCTTTTATGGTATATATCTGAGGGTGAGCTACTTACTGATAGGATCAGGATCAAATCACACCAAACTTACTCATGTGACAAAGCTCTTCTTGGATTTGACAAAGCTGAGATTTTACCCTCACTACCACCCTCAGCTGCCCATTATGTGCTCGCTAACACATCTATTTGTTCTACCTAACTCTGCGGGGTGATTTTTTTTTTTCCCTATGTGTGTTGTGATGTAGAGTCAAGTTTCTCTTTTTGTTTCTTGCTATACTGTTTGGTGTTGCTGATGGGGAGTAGCAGAAAGTCTGACTATGGTCCTGTTCTTTTTAACAAGGAAGAATGTTACAATTTTAATTTTGTGTTTTTAATTTTTCCTCCTTCATCTTTTATGTTTTGAAATTGTGCATTTCAAAAGCAGGATCATTATCATTCAGAACATTAAAGCATGTCTTTTTAATAGCTTTTGCCTTTAATGTGAAAGAATGGAATTGAGGAGGAAAAATCAATCTGTCTTGAAGGAAATTCTCTGTTATCTAATGATTTTCAGTATGGCCAGCAAGAGAGGATCTTCAGCACAGCTGACTTGGAGTGTTATCCTCTGCCTTGAGTAACTTGTAGAGTACAAAGAACCACTTTCATAATGTTATCGCCAGCAAAGTCCATCTGGTCCTGCCAGTGGCAAGGGGATTATTTCAGCTTTTATTATGTCAGTGAGATTTTAGCATTTTAGGATTCAGCTGCCAAGCTGTTGGGGAAAGAGGAGAAAGATTATAATTGAGACTCTGCTGGGGGAGAAATTAACTGAATATTTTGCCAGTAATTTTTCTACCCATATTTTCTTCTATTAGTCTCCTGATGGTTTATCCTTATGAAATCAGATGGGAACACAATGACTTGATTTGTTAAGCAGGTAGTGATGGCAATGAGCATCTGTTTGTCTGGTCCAGATTCCCATTAACACCTAGTAACATTGTCCTTTCTTGCTATTACTTTTATACAGAGCAGCACAGAAGCTTAACCTGTCTTCGAAGAGAAAGAAATGCCATCCGCCCCTGCCACACACACACGACTTCTCTATTTATGCCACTAATTTTAGTGGCATCCTGCAGCTCTGTCCTCCCCCAGCACCACCATGCCTTCTGAGAGCTGTGTCCAAAATCAAGGACAACCCTGGCATTGGAAAGGTAACTTTGGATTTCAATTTTTAAAAATAGCTTTCTAGCTGAATTTTAACAGGGCTGGAAGCTTTCAGCCTAGAACAGGTTTGGATAGGCTTGAGGGAAGGACCTTGTGATAGAGAGATAGCTACATCCATTTGATTGTGCCTGAGAGCTGTTACCTCTTTTTGACTTTGGAAAGAGTTGGCAGGCTCAGAGCAGATTCAGTGCTAGAGCGTTGGCTTCCTTGAAGCCGGTTAACATCACTGACAGCATTGGCAAAGGTTGTTTTGTCCTTCCCTCTGTTAAAGTCAGAGACAGATTTTCCTTTGAAATCATTGGTTCAGAACCAATGCACATACAGACTTTGCCTTTGTCAGAAGTACTCTCTGCATTGCCAGCAAAGCTCAGCCACTAGTGCTGTCTGTCTGCTGAGGTTAAGGGGATATGCTGAGGAGCCTTTGCTTCCCTTTGCTTCACATGTTATTGTACATCAGGAGTATGGAAATGAAGTAGCAGGATAGAAATAGAAATATATTAGGAAATACAACAGCTTTCAAGTTGTAAAATTTGTGCTAATTTTATTTAAAATTAATTAAAATACAACCTAACTATTTAGAGCTTTATTCATGCTTCTGTTTAATCACTTGCACAGCTGAGTCTGAATACTTATTTACATAGGTTACAAGAGATTAGTATTTGAAGATAGAATCAGAGTAGGTAATGTGCACAGGAGTCCTAAAGCATGCACATTAAGTAACCATAAACATCGGCATTAATGTAAAGAGATTGTCATCCTAAATACCTATAGCTGACACTGTTGCTTACAGAGACTATTCTATATTTCTGAAGTCCATGAGCTTCTGCTAAATGGAAAACAAAGGAGTAACTGGAGCTACTTTAAGCAGATGAAAGCTCACAGATGAAAATGTGGTTTCTTCTGCTTTTGCAGTGTGTTAGAAAAGAGGATGTAATATTAAATGGTGGAATAAAACAAATGTGGTGCAGTAATTTAGAGATTCCCAGTTGTAGGAGGGCTTGCTACGAGATTCCCGGGTGGAAGAGCCTTTTTATGTGTGTGTTTCAAAGAGTCCATTTGTTATGCTTCCTCTTCTCTATGAGGATTAGCATTTGGCCGTGACACCAGGAATAATAGGGAGCATGACATTTCTAAGGCTCTTTGCCTTAGGAAGACCTTTAAAGCATGCTTGTATCTCCTTGTGCCTGCAGCTCAATAAAACTGTCTTTGCACCTCATTGCGCTGTGTGCCTGCAGCTGCCTGTAGTCAAAAAACTTCAGCCTTTTTCCTACACTTTGAGGATGGTTGGTGGAGCTAATCAGCATGACTTGTGCCTTGTGAAAAGCTCTGGTTTATCTTTTGTCTTCAAACAGATCAACATCTAATAAAGATCAAACTGCATGATCCTAGGTGGCAGGAGATTGTATGTCTTGAGGCCATATGGTCTGCCTACTTTCTTCATTAGTGAGCACAGTGAAGGCCTTTCAAAGGAAGAGCTCTAGCCAGAATTGCAAGGGACATGGCAAGACCTTGAGCAACTATGCTGCTCAGCCGTGTAAGCTTCTCCTCCAACACGGGATATATATGTAGCATGCTGGCAATGTGGTATTTCTCTCCTGCCTGACATACTATTCCAAGAATTTCCAGACTTTTTCAGTCAACAAGTTCTTGTTGATCGTTAAATGTCTCTGTTGGTTAGCTCTCAGTGGAAAACATTACTGAAGGTACTGTTTGTTTGGGCCCAGAGTCCCAGCTGTGTCCTTCTCACCCTGTACTTGTTGACCACAACTTGGAAGAATCCTGTGCTGTTCTGGAGAGGTTAAGAGCTTTCTGTGAATTGTATCATCCCTCTAGTTCTTGAATTAAGATCTAGAACCATACAAATGCCAATGGCATGTGCTAATTACTAGTTTTGATGCTTCTCAAAAAATAAAAGTAACAGGGCATCTTCACTGATACACAGTTTCAACCATGTGATACTTATTAAATGTCGGTCCTACCCCATTCCTCTTTTGCAACCTCCAGCAATTTAGCTTTTTGTAAAAATTGTAAGTCAGCACAAATGAAATCTCATGTATTTTTATTAGAACTTGTGGTCAAAGGAAAAATGTCAGTACTATATAGGTGTTCTTTTAGTACCAAACACTCGCAGTTTCACTTATCTGAGCAATGCCAAGTAGCTTCTGGTAGCGTTTAGCCCACTGTGCAGTAACATTCTCCATTATAATTTCTTCTGCACCAGCTTCTGCTGATCAAGATTTAGGAAGCTATTATCTCATTATGAGGATGTTAGGAATAAAATAATTACCTTTTGTCCTGACAGCTTTAAGTACTGTAGCAGTTGAAAGAATGATCAGCAAACACTGGCAGATGTGCTGAGGTCTTCTGCTAACTTCAGTCCCTCCTCTTCTAACAGCTATTTACCTTACATTCTTCCTGGTTATCTTTTCCTCTGCTTTTTCTTGCAGCCTGACCAATAATAAGTATGAGATACACATAGAGGACAGAATTGGTGATGGATTCTGAAGTCACTTTCTCTTACTGAATCTGTGGCTGGTGCTGTCATTGGTTTGTGTGATCATTCCTGGGCCAGTGGTATTTCTTGCCCTGTTACTGGTGTGTGGTTACAGTGGGTTAAGCATCTGGTGGGACAGCTTTTTCCTCCCTCACCTCCTGGCTCGCTGCTGTCTTTCATGGTTAGTTATGATGTGGAGGACTTGTTCTTTGCTGGTTTCTGCTGTACAGGTAAGAATTTAGCAGTGCTCAATTCCCGCCTAACTTCACTTTCCTAAGCTGAGAATGACCCATTGAGGACCAGCCCTTGTTCTCAACAGAGGGTGATTTCTCTGGGTACAGATAGTTTAGAAAGCTTTAAATCATTTGAAAATCTGCTGAAAGCTTGAAGCAAAGTACATGTTGAAACATTCCAATATGATTGGCTTTCTGTATTTCCTCTGCAATGGTAATTCTTAACATTTTTTTTTTCCACCCACTGATGCTTAAGGTTATCTTTTAACTGGCGTTCAATACATTGAAAGATTCCAGAGGGAGTCTGAAATTATAGTGTCTTAAGACTGACTTTCAGAGCAGACAACAAGGCAGAGTGGTTGAAACAATAATAAAGATAGAAATTAAGAGGCAGGGATTACTGTGATATAGTAAGGATCAGTTGATGAAGCTTTGACAGGTGGAACACAAAGGTTAGTGTTCTGTGGAGGAGTCAGTGAGAATTTGACTAGTGTCGGTCTGCTTGATAGAATGTGTTTGGATTTTGGAAAATCTTTTGACAAGTACCCTGGCCTAGGTTTCTCAAAAATCCCAAAGATGTCATGTATTCTCTAATGGTTTCATAACTGGTAGGAAACATAAGGGCAGATTTCATACTGGAGCAAATTTAGCAGTGGTGTCATATGGAGGTGCATGCTGTTCTGTGTCTTCCTAAATGGTTTGGAGGAGGTGAAGCTGTGTATTCAAAGCAGCCAAAGCTAAAACTGACTATGAATACTTGGAAAAAGATGTCATGACACTGAAATTATTGGTTGAATAAAGAGGCAGATGAACTTTCATGTTGATTAACACAAGGTAATATACATAAGAAAAGGAGCTCTAACTATGCATGCACAAAAGATAAGCTGTAAGGAAATCAAGCATGACCGTAACCCATTTTACCAGTCATTGTGGAAGCTACAGCATTGGGTTTGTTATGATGAGTCTGAGCTTCTAAAGAAATGTTTTATTGACTCTTCAGGAGGCAATAAGATTAAGCATCTTTAGTTTAAGGGAGTCTCTGACAGTATGTGGTATAAATACATGTTCCTTTTCAGGCTCATAATGCTTACATAACAGTAACTAATTTATGTTTTTTCTTTACTGGCCTTCTTCCTTGAGGAAGAATGTTTAATAGAGGCTGGTAACAACCAGAGAAATGTTAAGATTTTCTCTCCTCCCCCATGTATTTATCTCTAAATTACCTTGTCAGAGGGAAGCTATTGCTGTGGCTCAGTGAGGAAAGGGCTGCATCCCAACACCCCAGCATGCTGAAGTAGTAGCAGTGTGTGTTTTGCTGCTGGTATGGACCTGGACCCCAGTAAGCCTAAACCTTTAGAAAAAAGACTTCACCAAACAAATCAACATCTGTGTATGAATTTTTACTTTCCTTATTTGGTATGCACTTTAAGAGTTGCCTTCCCATGACTGTTGGTTTATCCCATCAGAAAAACTTGCTTTGGTCAAAGCAGCAGTTCAGTGGAGAGCTTCTCCATGCATTAAGTCCTTTTCACTGGTTTCTCTGTTAAACACATGAATAAGAGTTATTCTGAGTTTGGTGAAGGGACAGTTGAATCTGAGGAATTGATTGAATTGAGCGTAGGCAGCATCAGGACTATGTGGGGTGTTTCTATGGTGCTTAGAATTGTACAGGTCCCATCACTGGCTGTGGGAACTTTTCTTGAACTTGGGAGCTTTTTGGACATATGGGGAAGGGAAGGGACTTAAATTCTTGCTTTTTGTAACCTGTGTGGCTGTAGCAAAGGCAGTAACTATGCATTGTAAGAACTGCTGGAGGAGACAGGAACGTGAAAAGATTGTGATGGTGAGTTCTTGCACTTGCACTCAGTTATTGATTATTTGAGCCCAAGATCTAAAATTGTTCTTTATCTCACATCATCATCTCCATGTATATCATGCAGTTCTGCTGTGGTGAATTTGTTGTATACCTTTATGGTTGAATACATTTGTTGTTAGAGACTTACTAAAGCAGATAGCCTATATTTATCTTTTCTGGTTTCTATGTATAGTGTCTCATTGTTTCAAGTACTTTCTTGGAAGGTGGAAATAAATGCCTTACTAATTTCTTTCGCATTTCACAAATACTAATTTCACCTTACAGTGATTTCAGCAGGAATGTGTGGGCCTGTCCTGTGATACAAATATTTAATTAAACATTTTGCCTAATTTTCTTTACTAAGAGTGCAAAATGTTACACATTTTCACAGGTGCTTGTAGGGTTTGTCAGTATTCGGGAGTATGAAGAAGGTGTTTTTCAGGTTGGTTTTTTTTTGTGTGTTCTTTTTTTCTAATGATGATTTAAAACTGTAGGTCTGTCTGGGACTGGTGTTTCATATAATCAACAATAATCAAACTCCCATAAAAAGGAAAATCCCACTACCAATGCAAACTGGATACCAAAAGGAGTTTTGCTCACTACCGATAAATGTTACGTAGCAAATTTCATACCTTTCTCTTGAATGTGTCAAAACCATCAGAGTCCAAATCATTTAGTTGAATCCTACTTAAAAGGCAGTGATCCAGCACAGTATGATTATTGTAACCGAATAATTTTTGTGGTCTCTCTGGGTGTTATTAAATTTAATGTCAGAATAGTAGGAAAGATGTCTGAAAGCCATTTAATACTGTCACTGTTAAGAAGTTAGATTATGCTTGATTTCTGACATTAATGTGCTACTTAAGGTAATTTATCATATCGTGGTATTAAAAAAGACATCCTTTTTACAGTGGCTGCTGTGTAGCATTCTAATTTGCTATTTTTCTTTAGCATGGTAGGAAGCCTTTTTCATGCAAAATGTTTTTTCTGGAGTTCTATTCAGCTCATTCTTTGTAACACTGCATCACTTACAGCAGCAACTTTAAGTGCTTGTCTCTTCCAAGGATCCTGTCAGTTTTTTATGTTAGAATGACAGCACCCTCCTATGTGAGCAATTGAAGTGAAGCATTTAAAAAGAACCTGAATTGTCAGACATGTTTCTTGGACAGGTATATATGTACTGGTCTCCATTTATGTGTTTTAGACATTAACTTTCATTCATGCTTTACCATGCCATAGCTAAGGTACTACTAATATGATTTACTGATCATGCAGGGTTTTCTTAAGTGTGCTGTGTGTCCCATTCACTGTTTCTTATGATGGTTTGACGATGGATAACAAATAGGTACTTAATTTTGTCATCTTTATTGCTGCTTGTTTCCTAATGACTAGAGTGTTATTTCTGGTGTATATCATGTATCATACTAAGTACTCTTCTATTGATATATGTAGTCCTGCATCACCCAAGGTATATACATCCCTGCCAAAATGCCTTGAATCGCTTCCACAAAAATGTGGGGAAATTAGATAAAAATATATAAATTCTTCTACTTTGTTTTCACCTTGAAGAATGAAGTAGTTTTCTTCATGCCTTCTGGGAGCAGAGATCAATTCGTCTATAATAAGAGTACACTACAAAAGTGACTTTTTTTTTTTAACTTAGTTTCTCCCAGGGGAGCTAGATGGTCTATGCTAGCATGGCAATTTTGCATGTAAATTTGCCAGCCATTGGTAGTGACAGTATATGAAAGGTTTCTAAGAACTACCCACAGTAAACCAATTTAGCAAGGGTTATATATCTGTCAGTTACAATTAAGTCCATGAAAAATATTGGCTTTGAACTAGGACTTTTGTAATTTGATTTACATGGCAGTTGAAAAATAAGTGATTTCATTGGAAAATGTTCTTTATTCAACTGAATGTGAATTTGTTATAATTTCTTGCTGAGAAATCTTAATTCAGAAAGGTGGGTGTCTAAACATAGTTATTTAATTAACCTGCTGTTATATGCCATTTTGTGAACATTGGACAAAATTAACTTCCTGGCTGCATGATGCCTGTCAAAGATGTGTGTTTCCAGGGAATGTTTAGTGCCTGTTCAAATTTGATATAATGACATTTATTACTAAAGACCAAATTGCTTGTTCATTTAGGGATTATGATACTTCAGTAATGTAGACTATGAGCAGCATTTTTAAAATGGATTCCAGTGTAGTCCCAGCACTTTGCCAAGAACCAAAGTCAGAGTTCATTTTAGTAAAAAAGGCTTGAGCACATTTTTAAAATTTTACAAGCTTTTTAATTCATTCCTTCTATTTTTTCTTTCTCATTCTGTCTAATTTCAAACTTGACAACTATATAAGCATCACATGCTAACAAAGCGTCACTGTAAACACATGAACATTGCGCTTCCATTGATTTCAAAGGAGGTACCATATGTTACAGTTATGCCTGTGCTAGCATACTTGGTTGGGTCAGGGTCTTAATTTCCTCAGCATTCAAAATGCCATGGAGTCTAGTCATTACTTAATGAATTAGTGGAGTCTTCTCTGTCTACATGTCTGCTCCAAATGGAACTGCTTAGTATTTGGCACCCTTCACTCTACTGCTAGATAAATTACTAACTTTCTGAGATATATATATATAGTATTTTTTGAATTCCTTGTCTAAAACATGTCGTAGAGGTCTGTGATAGTCTTGGGAACAGAATTCAAATCATCTGGTTGTTTAAGCGTGAGACAGTCCTTTCCCTTTCTGATCTCAGAGTTGATAGCACTTCGTCTCTTTTGATTATGGGGTAGTAATCAATGCGAACCTGCCTCAGCCTCCCGGCTGTTTCTGTCTAAAACTGTGTAGGATTGTGTCATTCTATCTGTTATCACTTGCTCTTTTCTCTACAAATTCAGCCTTAGATATGATTTCTTCTGGGATGATGCATGCCTCCCTGGTCTTAGAGGAGTTTTGTGTTCACTGGCACGTGGCTTTGCCATAGTTTCATTCAATTCAGCATATCCAAAATATATGGGCTGTATTAGACAAAACTGCTAGCATGCCCCTGGCCATCAGTTTCACATTCATGTCTTGCTGTCAGAAAGTTGCTTTGAAATTTGGGTTTCACAGTTTTTGGTCTGCCTCTTACTATTTCCTGCTTTCTGGCACTGATGTATGCTTGATGTTTTGCACTATTTTGACCAGTCCTGAAGCTAGTCAGCTATTTTGGCTGCTGTGACTCCCCTGTCATGTTCTCCTGAGCTCCAGCTGGTTCAGTATGCAAGGTGTGTGTGTTTGGAAATCATGATTCCCCATGAAGGGTTCATGTGGGCTTGCCACTACTGGAGATGGTCACAACATGGGAACAGTGACTGCCATATGGCAATTGGGCGAAGGTCTCTCCTTGTGATGCTTAGGTGTGGAATGAGGTAGACAGTAGCAGTAGAAGAGAAGAGCTGCAAGAGGAGGAAGAGCTGATAGCAGGCAGGATGAACATCACTCAGATTCTGATATATTTCAGTATTTAAGTCAGATTTGTTAAATATGCGTCTAGATTTGGCTTTCATAAAGGTGAAAGATGTCAAGGGTTAGAGTTTTGGTCCAGGGCTCAATGAAATTACTGATATTTCAGTGTACTATATGGATCTGTGATTCTATAATGTTCTTGTCAGATGTTTTTAAAACTGTGGGGTTTAACTCCAGAGTCATCCACATAGCCATTGTCCTCCACACAGGGCAGTTGTTTGGGTCTTTTTTTTTTTAACCCTCTTATGTTTTTCAGAAGTCTGCCCTTTTTCTCTCTTAATATTCCTCATATGTGCATAAAACTGTGATATGATTTTTGCTTTTATGCTTCAGCATCCATCCACTGGCTTTGCCATTACATAGCTGGAGCAAATAAATTCTAACTTGCAGATTTATTACTTGGTTTCTATGAAGTCCTTCTCCCAGTCTTGCCAGTGAAAATTAAAATTGCGCTCATTGTAGTGCTGGGTGCATGGGCCTCTAACCTTCTGCCACCCATTTCTAGGACTTTTCCAAATTATGTGCTTTTTTGTTTATTTAAATTCTTTACCTTTTTAATGGCGTATTAAGGATGTCTTTTCCCAAACATTTTTGATTTTAATCAGGTTTCCTTCAGCAATTCTGATGACTTCCTGGTTCCTCCAGACACATGAATTTGTAAAGTTCAGCAGTAGAGTGTTAACCTTTGGTGTACAAAACCCACCAGATCAGTCAATTAATTAATGAGGTACTTCAGAGCTCTGCGTGATTTAGGCTGTCTTCAGGCACTGAGAAAAATGTTAATGATGTGAAAGTATTGTGATGTTTGTGTTTCGTTTATTTTTATTTGCAGAAATTGAACTCAAATGGACATCTGTCCTCTTTTTCTATCAACATCTTAATTGGAATGGAGCCTTTATGCAATATTCAATGTCTGTATGAGAGTCTATGTGCAAATCCTTGTATTCTTGATAATGATAAACTTCTACTTGTAATTCTTTTTCTTACTCTGCATCTTTCTGTGACATTAAATATGAAATATACAAAGGGGGAGGGGGGGAAGGATTCACTAAAAATCCCCAGTTCTAACACGAAGCGTCACCCCATCACAGGATGGATGTTCCACTTTAGCTGTCCTTAAGGAGTCTAAAAGTGATCATGACAGAGGTTCCCTGAGCCTGAGATGACTTTTCTGGAATCACCATATATGTATTGTCTTTGTTTTTTTTTTGTTGTTCCTCTTCTTCCTTCTGTGCTTTCAGCTCTTTTCTTCCCTCCCCCCCACCTGTTCTTAGTCTTTCAGACCTGTCTTATTCTTCTATTTCTTCATTCATTCTCTAAATTCCTTCTCTTTGCTTTGTAAAAGTGTCACTAGTAGCTGGCACCATTGCAGTGGGAACTGAGTACCAGAAGCCTGGCCATATTGTTGAGTAAGTGCCCACAGAGGGTGTGATCCTGAGTGGCTCTGAAATTAATGTTATTGCACTTAGTTGTAGTAATTCATTTTCATGAGCAACTAAAAGCATTAGAGTGCAGTGCAGGTATTGCTGTGTTGCTCCCTAGTCATGGGCCAAAGTTACTTTAAGATTTACAGGTTCTCAGTTTTCTTGAATCTTTCCCTTGCTGCAAGCCCTTGTATCTGGATGATTTCCTGCGCTGTATGTTGCAGTCTGTACAGATGAGTATGCCTTTTGTATGAGAACTAGATAAAGAGACTCAGGAGCAGATGAATTAAATTGATCCTTAAGGCAGGAACCATGCTGGCTCTATAGTATACTGCTTTTTCTGCTGTACTCATCCCAGAAGAATATTGGGATCAGCTTCAGAGCTGAGAATATAAACCTGTCACTTAAGACTGGTCCTGAAACACTGGAGGTAAAAAAGTTTTGGAAGAACAAACAGTATAACACCAAACCTTTCTTTATATACTTAGAACCATGTGCATGCACCCAAGATCTGTCTGCACTTAGTTTTTGCTGTTGTGAAGGGATATGTTTAGGTAATTTTTGTGCTTTGTGGTACTTCCATGGGATTTTCTGCTTCATTTCCAGTGAAGCCAGAGTATGGTTCAGCACTATGCATAAGTGTGACACATTATAACGCTGTGATTTCTGGTAGGCATCACTTACCGATATATTTAGTGGGCATAGAAACTAAATTTCAGATCAGTGGTTTTCTACTTTGCAAATCAGCTTTCATATAGAAAACACTAAAAGAGGAGCTCCCTCAAGCTGCTTTTCTCCCTCCTATTTGTCTTAAAAACTGACTTCCAGTGTAAAAATAAAGGTGACCCTTGAAGCCTGTTAAGTTTGGGCTCTGATCCGTTAGGGGAAGCTATTTTACTGTCTTTCTGCTTCAGAGAGGTGGTCTCAAAAAGCTCATTTGGCACACAAGGTTTTCTAGGGGCAAAGCCATCTTTGTGTAGTGGGAGCAACGCTCTGATGGAGGTAACTTACAGTTCAGGTCAGGAGCAAGCCAATTTTCCTCTTATCCCAGTGCTGGCTGCTATAATCTAATAATAGGTGGAAGAGAGAACAGACAGGCCTGTTTAGAGAAGTGCTTTGAAAACAGCATGTATTTTAAAATTCATTTTAATCAAGTGACCCTGAAGTGGATATTTGTACTTGTATATTTAGGTTTTTGGAGTTTTTTTCCTCAAGGGAGATTATTTTTCTGAGCACCTTGGTCTCATGTCAAGGTTGAGCTAGCAGGCTAATACAGAAAGATGTCTTCTTGGAGCTTTTGTGGAGAAACAGCCTTGAGTGTGTCACCTCTGATGCACTTTGCTTTTGAAGCAGCTGTTTCATTTGAAGCAGCTGTTTCATTTATTCTAAGGTTTGCTTATTTTCTGGGACTATATTTTCATATTCATATCACTATGAAAGGGGAAAGAAAAGAAAGTGGTGAAATTGGGGGACTGCTTGAGTCAAAAGGTAAAAGAATTTGCTGCTACATTTGGTAGAGCCTCTTGTAGTATATACTGGAAGGACTGTTTTTTTTTTAACCCCTTTGGAAAAAATGTTCAGGAAAAGCTTTCATAGGCATTCTGTGGAAATATTTTCTGTGAAGATGCTAGAATAATTGCTCAGGGATGCTTCTGTGCAGCTTAGCCCCTCTTGAAAGAAGAAGTTGGAAAAAAGAAACAGTTGAGGAGCTAAACAAAATCTTCAAATTACCCACCCTTCCTAGCTGATAAAGGAAGGGACCATTCAGCCTGGTGCTTACTGCTGTACCCACCTATTTGCTGTGGATCATCCTGGCTTCGGCACTGTTTTACTGCACCACTGGGTGCAGGTGTGTATGCTATCACCTTTTCATTTTGTCTGGTGTGAAGGGCAGGGTGGCTCAGCCTGCTCTGCTCTTTGTGCCTGCTCTTTGTGGTTTGCTGAAGTAGTTTCTCAGCTTTAGTTCTTCCTTTGCCATTATTTCTCTGGATACAGGAGTGATGGCGAAGTGCTGACTGCAAAGAACTTTTTTTTTTTTTTTTTTTTTTTTGGAATGATGCAAAGAATGTGTCAGTGCAATAAATGCACACCAGTTTAATGACATAATGTTCGTGGAACATATTAAGTGGAAGTCAAGAGTTCTGGCAGATTACAAAAGATTACTGAATGGGAGGATCATTCATTATCAGAGATGCATGTTTTCCAACCCAGCTTCCCCATGCTCTATCCAGCTCAGGGCCAGAGATAGTCCTGACTCATAGAATAGTTTAGGTTAGAAATGACCTTTAAGATGAGACCAACCGTTAACCCGGCACTGCCACATCCACCACTAGACCATGTCCCGAAGCACCATATTTACACATCCTTTTAATACCTCCAGGCATGGTGACTCCACCACTTCCCTGGGCAGCCTGTTCCAATGCTTGACAAACCTTGTGATGAAGAAATGTTTCTTAATATCCAATCTAAACCTCCCCTGGCAGAGGGGATCATAAAATCATAGAATGGTTAGCGTTGGAAAGGACCTTAAAATCATCTAGTTCCAACCCCCATGCAATGAGCAGGGACACCTCAACTTAGAACAAGGCTATGTCCAGCCTGGCTTTGAACACTGCCAGGGACAGAGCATTTAGCACTTCTTTGGGCAAACTGTTTCAGTGCCATGCCACCCTCACAGTAAAGAACTTCTTCCTTATATCTATCCTGAAGTTCCCCTGTTTACGTTTGAAACCATTACCTTTAGTCCTACCACTACAGTCACTGATGAAGAATCCCACTACAGCATCCTTGTAGTCCCCTTCAGATATTGGAAGGCTGCTATGAGGTCTCCATGCAGTCTTCTCTAGGCTGAACAGCCCTAGCTTTCTCAGCCTGTCTTCATATGGGAAATTCTTCAGCCCCTTGATCATTCTTGTGGCCCTCCTCTGGACTTGCTCCCACAGTTCCATGTCCTTCTTATGTTGAGGACACCAGAACTGCACACAGTACTCCAAGTGAGTACTCTCATGAGAGCAGAGTAGAGGGGCAGGATCACCTCCTTTGACCTGCTGGTCATGCTCCTTTTGACGCAGCCCAGGATATGGTTGGCTTTCTGGGCTGTGAGGGCATACTGCCGGCTCATGTTCAGTTTCTCATTGACCAATACCCCCAAGTCCTTCTCCACAGGGCTGCTCTGGATCACTTATTTGTGCAGCCTGTAGCTGTGCCTGGGATTGCCCCGACCCAGGTGTAGAACCTTACACGTGACTTTCTTGAAATTCTTGTGGTTGGCATTGGCCCACCTCTCAAGTCCGTCAAGGTTCCTCTGGATGTCATCCCTTCCCTCCAGCATGTCAACCTAACCACATAACTTAGTGTTGTCAGCAAACTTGCCGAGGGTGTTCTCCATCCCGCTGTCCATGTCACTGGCAAAGATACTGACCAAGATCAGTCCCAACTCCGACTCCTGATGGATATCACTCATTACCCGTCTCCAGCTGGACATTGAGCAGTTGACTGCAGCTATCTGCATGTGGCCATCCAGCCAATTCTTTATCCACCAGGTGGTCCATCCATCAAATTTATGTCTCTCCAGTTTAGAGACAAGGATGTTGTATGGGACAGTGTCGAATGCTTTGCGCTCCTCAGCCACTCCTCACAAGACTTGTGCTCTAGATGCTTCAGTAGCTTCGTTGCCCTTCTTCGGACATGCTCCAGCAGCTCAATGTCTTCTTTGTATTGAGGGACCCAAAATTGAACACAGTATTTGAGGTATGGCGCCACTAGTGCTGAGTTCTGACTCATCAGGTAGTGACTGTTCTCTTTGTTTGGAGGGTTCTCCTGCTAGATTTGCAGCAGAGGAGTTGCTATCTGTCACTCCTAAATCAGGTCCAAGTGCTGTAAAAGGAGTATTTGTTGGTCAGTAGTGGCACTGTAGAAGATGAAGCTTCTTGATGGGTGCTGTGGAGAGTACCAGTGAAAATTGTTCCAGCTGAGCTGGCTGTAGTGTATTACAGCTGTGCAGGCTTTTCATCCAGTGAAACTAGATGGTTAACACTGGCACTGTGAAAGTAGTTGGACAAGGAGATAATACTGTTGTTCAGCTTATTATTGAAACATTTTATACAGGCCATGGAAAGTCACTCTGTCTGAAGATTTTTTTTACATTTGATCTGCTGGGCAGTGCAGAGTTAAAGTTGCACCTGTAATAGTCATTTACTTCAGTCCAAGGTGTATAAAACACGCAGGTTCTGGCCTGGGAACATTTCATAAGGATAAAGGGTTGTAAGTGGGTATGAGGCAGTATTTCACAGTTTGTCAAAGTAAGAGTGTGATTTCCAGGAAGCTTGAAAGAAGCAGGTGTGCAGCCTTTACTGAAGTTTCTTGAGATACAGTCACTTGGTTCCCATAAACTGCTTTGGAAAGCACAGCTAACATGTCTGACCTCTCTAAAAAGGCTGTCTTAAAATACCATGTGTGGGAAATTAGCATTTGCAGTGCTGCAATAGAAATGTACTTAGTGATTTATTTCTTTTCAAGCTTTTCACGTTTTAATAATTTTTTTTTCTTCCCATCTTTCTCATTAAATCTGCAACTAACCACCCAGGAGCCTAGCAATGACAGCATAAAGTCTATTGAGAAAGTTATAAGAAAAGCATCTTTTATTAGAAGAATGTGAACAAGGAATGGAAAGTTTCTAGATTTAGTTCAGTTTGCATGCACTAGCTGTCTGAGCCTTGTGTAATTCAGACTGATTTTCAGAGTGGATGAGTTTGTGCTTTCAGGCACATAGTACTTGAAAGGTAGAAGGCTAGAGTTCCCTTTTCTTTAGGCATGGTATTACACCTACAGTGGATTATACCCACTGCAGACCTGCAGACCAGACATTTGCAAATTGAAGTCGTAAAACTGAAATGAAGTCAATTGAAGGGACAAAGCGCACCTTTTGAAAAACTAGTTCAGTGGAGACCCCAGGGTGGAAACCAGGCTGGAAAATCTGGCTCTGATTTCATCCCACGGTTATTCTGACACACCTAAATATTACAAATGAACGTGTCATGGGAAGGGGAGTGGGCTTGGGAGGAATGCTTTGCATTCATTTATCTGTAGCTGGGAACTCAAGTTGTTGTTTTCTTCTGAATTCTTGCAGGTGAAAGTGATGGTAAGGATTTGTCCCTCTCAAGGAGCACATGAAACATCTGAATCCATGTCCTTCCTAAAGGTAGACCCACGAAAAAAGCAAATCACATTTTATGATCCAGCAGCAAGTGGTCCTTCCAATGCGGGTCACAGAAGAGGTGTTGTTGCTGTCCCAAAGATGTTTGCCTTTGATGCGGTTTTCCCCCAGGATGCTTCGCAGGTACTGGAGTCACTTGCATGAACCTCCCATCTTCTCATGGCCACTGCATTTGATTGCTGGAAGAGTTCTAGCTGTTTCTGGGGAATTTTATTTGAATGAGTTGCCTTAATGCCTGGCAAAAAACCCATGGTAATTAATAAACAAGTGGGCAAATTCTAACATTTTCAGTTTAGTAGAGATGTAAAATTAAGGAATAATAGCTGGGGAGATGGATTTGCTGGCTAGGTTATCTTCTGCATTTCTCTTGTTAGAGAGAGACATACTGCCAATTTCAAATTCAGTTTTCCATCTGATTAGGTTTTAACCCATTTGGCGTCGCTGAAATAGTCCTTTCCACTGCTTTCAATGGCAAATGAACATGTGCTTAACATTAAATGCTGCTGTTAGGAGAAGAGACTGAACTAACCCTGTGGGATTGCTATAACTGAAACAGGGAGCTTTTATATTTTCTTTGCCAGTGCAGTTCATACTGTTTGACTGATTATTTTATTTTGATGGTTGTGCTGCTGATGGTATATGCCTTTCTTTGGCTTGCTAAATGGTGTATTTGTACAGTAATAGCCCCAGACATGGAATCTGATACACAGATGGGATGGCTAGTACTTGAGAGGATTGTGGGCTGCACTATATTCAGTGAAATTGTGTCATGGACACCTGAAAATTTCCTTCTGGGAAAAATCTTCAGTTCAGAAAAAAAATCCCAGAACAGCTTTAGAAAGAACAACAAATTCAGGAGTGTATGAGGAACTACCCCAAGTTTGAACTGCTGGAAAAAATAGGGTGAAGAATACGCCACAAAAATCCAAAATGAAAATGATATGTTAATGTCAAGAAAACATGATAAGACCTAGTTCAGAATCCCACTCTCGGATCTTATCCTAGGATTTTGTTTTTTAGGTTTTGGGTCCCAAACTAGAGATACGAAAACATCTATTAGGTCCAGGTTTTAGCCAGGCACTAAAGATAGAGGATAGCCTCCCACATACATCAGTGACTAAAGCAATGGTAGCCACATCAGAAGGCTGTTTTTAATATCTTACATAAGCTCAAATGGTGTCTTTGTGCAGCAATATGCAACAGTGATCTCAACATTAGTCCAGAACTGGAAGTGGCTTTCTATTACTTATGGCACCAGCCCTGCTACAAAGTGGCTGGTCACAGCCTACTTCTTTGCTGGTTCTGCCACCAGTCCTTAACATTGTTGACCCCTGGCTTGAGCTAGGCTCTTCCAGGTCTTTGTGGTTGGCCTGTTGGGTGGCTTGTTTGTGGTGTTTCTGGGTGACATTGGCCAGTGCAGCCACTTTAGTGCAGGTGTCATTACTTGAGGCAAGCTTATTGCCATGTACCTCTAAACACAGCCTTATAATTTCACTGTAGTTATATATTTACACCAACCATCTCCTCTTCCCCAGTTGTACTTAATAGATCATCTTATTGTACATGTGAAACCTTCCTTGATGTGGGTAAACTGGTTTTAGTACACTCAAATATTTTAGCAAGTTCTCTTTTTGATGATGATATTTCCCCTGGAGGAGGAAAATGTGATACTATGAAATCTTATTCAGGGATATTAATGCATTTTCTCCAGTATGTATGTCTTTTTAATTCCTCTGAGCACTCTTGAGTAGCTTAATTTCAGTGAAGTTGCTACCATTGCCGAATAGCCTTGGCTAAGCTATTATACCAGCAGGAAGCCTGGTTGGATAGCATTCAGTTTGCTACATTAGTTATAGAATCAGTATTCTAAGAAAATTGGTTTAGTAAAATTGAAAACTGTTTTAGGCTGTGGTAGCGTATTTTTATTATCTTTTAAGATAGCATAGTTACTAAACTAGTAGGACTGATGGTATTAAAATAGGAAGAATATTGCGCCTCAAAAATATTGAGTCATTCATTTCATTACAGAAGAATAGTAAAAACCATAGCAGTATATGCTCATTTACTTATTTGTCTCAAATCTTTCTTTCAGGCTGAGGTATGCTCTGGTACAGTAGCAGAAGTAATCCAGTCTGTTGTGAATGGTGCAGATGGTTGCATATTTTGCTTTGGTCATGTCAAGCTTGGTGAGCTCCCAAATTTGTTACAGTTAATTACTATGTCAGTTTGGTAATTACATGCTGTCAGCTCCTGGAACAATAAATCTGGAGTATACGAATAGATTAGAATTTCTTTTTAATTAGTTTTGCAAACTTATCATGGTTTATTTCTATGCTGTGATTGCAAGTTTTAATTTGAAAAGGTAAAATGTAACATCAGATTAGCTTAATCAAGAGCAAGTTACATAGGTGCATTGTGATGAAAATCAAAAGATCAGAAATGTAAGAACATTAATGGCAAAAACCATTAATTTGCTGTGGGTCTGAGTTACAAAAATTGCAAAACTAATTGAATAAATAGCAATGGATTAATAATTAAATATTTTGCATTTTTGCATCTGTTCTTTCCCATTATCTTTGCAACACATGGCATTGCATGTAGTATACAGTGGTGATACGAAGAGATACTGTCTTGTATGAGAAAGGTGAATTAAGTTCATGTTTGTCTTTTAATTCTAGGAAAATCTTTTACCATGATTGGGAAAGATAACTCCACGCAAAGCCTTGGTATCATCCCCTGTGCAATTTCTTGGCTTTTCAAATTAATCCATGAACGTAAAGAAAAAACTGGGACTCGATTCTCTATTAGAGTATCTGCTGTGGAGATCAGTGGCAAAGATGAAAACTTGAAGGATTTGTTAGCTGAAGTAGCCACTGGCAGCCTTCAGGATGGCCAGTCTCCCGGGGTTTATCTGAGAGAAGATCCGATATGTGGAACTCAGGTATAATGAGTATCACAACATAGATTTTTCTGAGGCTGGCTTTCTTCTGCTTTCTATTTCCCTTTATCTGACAACAATTATGACAACTTTAAGACAGTAAAAAAATACTACTGCTTTTAATTTATAAGCCCTTCTCCCATGGTGTACATATTTGTTTCCTTTAGTGCCCTAGAGATTTAGCCAGTTCAGCAAAAAATAATAACAAAAGATGCCTCTATGCTAATTTGTCATTTTCTTGTTTATATTCAAGCTTCAAAACCAAAGTGAGCTAAGGGCCCCAACAGCAGAGAAAGCTGCCTTTTTCCTTGATGCCGCAATTGCTGCTAGGAGTACCAGCAAACCTGAATGTGAAGAAGAAGAGAGAAGGAATTCACATATGCTCTTTACTCTTCACATATACCAGTATCGCATGGAGAAGAGTGGCAAAGGAGGAAGTATGAATCTTCTTATCATAGTTTGCTTTCAAATGGGTTAGTTTAAACAATAATTTGCAGTAAACTTAAAAAGAAAAAATGAAGTGAATCCTTAAGCCAGACAAGTCACCTTTAGCTTTGGTGGCTATGGCCAAAGTTTGGTTTCCTTTCTATTAATATTTAATTTGGTCATTATCCTGTGCTGTACTCATTATTTTCCTCATTTGAATACATCTTGAATACCAAGTTTGGCTTGAGTCCCTGCAAGGAATGTGATGTACAACTG
Source organism: Psittacus erithacus (assembly GCA_009867235.2). NCBI lineage: Eukaryota > Metazoa > Chordata > Aves > Psittaciformes > Psittacidae > Psittacus > Psittacus erithacus. Next base: position 44,431 of record WYDI02025604.1, on the reverse strand, counting down.
TTTTTCTGCCCTTTTTTTGTTAGTGTCTGGAGGACGCAGCCGTTTGCATCTCATTGATCTAGGGAGCTGTGAAAAAGTGCTGAGCAAGACCCGAGATGGAGGAGGCTCTCTGTGTCTGTCTCTCTCTGCCCTGGGCAATGTAATTTTGGCCTTAATTAATGGTGCTAAGCATGTGCCATATAAGTAAGTGAATTATTGTCTGAATTATCTTAAATTTGTGGCTGGTGTCACCTTAGCAATGAACTGCACCAACAATTTACTCTTTGCCTAAGATGAAGTTAAAGCAAGTTCTGTTGGGGAAGAGCCTGTTGTCTTTTAAGGTCACAGAATTATAGAATAGTTTTGGTTGGAAGGGACCTTAAAAATCATCTGGTTCCAGCCCCCCTGCTGTGGGCAGCTACACCTTCCAGTAGACTGGCTTGCTCTAAGCCCCATCCAGCCTGGCTTTGAGCACTTCCAGGGATGGGGCAGCCACAGCTTCTTTGGGCAACCTGTGCCAATGTCTCGCCACCCTCATAGTGAAGAATTTTTACTAATACCTAATCTAAATCTCCCCTCTGTCAGCTTAAAGACATTCCCTCTTGTACTATCCCTACATACCCTTGTAAAAAGTCCCTCTCCAGCTTTCTTGTAGGCCCCCTTTACTGGCCAGAAGGCTGCTAGAAGGTCAATTCTATATTATAGATACACATTTCTATTCATCTACGTATGTATAAGTATATCTACATATACAAAATATTTTAAATGTCGCATAACAACATGAAATTCTGAATTACATGGCCAAAAATTATATGCATGTTGGTATATGCTTAAGTTTGCTCAAATATTGGGGAGGGTTTGATTGTTGAAAACATGTGGGGGAAGATGGCCAAAATGTTTTGTTTCTTCTACCTTCTGTTTGTTTCCTGGTTTTGGAATTTAGACTGATCTCAGCCAGATGGAAATTAGTGAACAATTTAATTAGAATTTAATAAGATTTTCTCTCCTTTTTCCAAATTTAAAAATTGTATTGAAGTTTCAGAAAATACTAGAGAGTTTATATACTATTGTCATCAAAGGTTATTATTTTTGTATGCCTTTTTAAATGATATATCTTTTCAATTAAAAAAAAGGCCATTATGTTGCACATTTGTTTATCAGAAGCAAACATTTAGGTGTGTTCCTTTGTGGAGTGTACTTAACAATAATATTGTGTCAAACACACCTGGGGGGAGCCCAGCTTAAAAACAACACCACGTTGTAAAAACCTTACCAGAACTTGGCCTCAGTCCTTAAATTTAATTGCTGCTTGCAATTAATCTTCATGCATTATACCTTTGTGCTGATGTTATCAAACATGTCATTTCACAGATTTATCTAGTGTTGCATCTCAAACAGGTGTTTCTTCTTTCTGTGCTTGGAGGAAAAGTACTTTCCTCAGGCTAGTTGCTAGGTTTGTGGGTAGAGGATGGATGGGTTAAAATAGGGAAGGGCAAATGCTCAACTTTGTCACCTACCATGCTTTAGTGAGTAGACATGATGGTAATTTCCTCATGTTGGGCCAGCTCAGGGGTGGGATAGGAAGCAGCCTCCTGAGAGCACTGGGGAGAGGTGTCGTGGAGATCAGTGGAGGACAAAATGTCACCTGTCTTGTCAGCTTTGCTGCCAATAGTAGGGGACTTTCATCACCAGGAAAGCCTTCAGAGAGAAATTCTGCTTCCCATTTGCTATGTCAGAGCAGACAACCATAGGCAGAATGGAAACTGGATGGGTGCTACTAATAATATATTTCTGATATCTAACATTATTATATTTGTTTAGTGATTTCCTACCATTTCTGTTGACTTATTTTTTAGTTCTTGTCAAAACTGTTTGCATGGAGCTCACAGACCTTAGCTATACAGGCATTAAGTCTGCTCAGCTAAAAAGCTCATGAGCTTTTTAGGTAATATGAGCTAAACTTGAGATAACTAAGCTAGTTATCAATCAATCGTTTTATAGTTGTCCAAGTAAAGAGTAAAATTACTTATTATACTGCAAATACATAGGCAGATAAGTAATTAAAATATTGGTATCTTTGTACATTTTAAGTGTGGTCAGATAATAGAAGCATATTTCTTATCTGCACATACCATACATGCATATGTCCTATGAAAGTGAAAGCACAGCTTGTGGTGTAAAAATCTGCAAAAAAAAGATAGTGATTTATTTAAGCCATCCTAGTGTTCTCATTTTTACACAGGGACAACAAGTTGACAATGTTGTTGAGGGAATCACTTGGGAACATCAACTGCAGAACTACTATGATTGCGCATATTTCTGACTCCCCAGTCAATTATGCAGAAACTCTCACCACCATTCAGCTTGCATCACGGATCCACCGAATGAGAAAGAAGAAGTCCAAGGTTGGTTCACAAACATGCAGAAATTAATTAATTTGAAAATGAGTTTTCCTAACCTCTCGGTGGGGGAACATAGGATTTCTCAGCGGTAAGAAGTAATACAAAATGCATAAAAGCTCGGGAGACGAACTGACAAATGACTTGGCACTGAGCCATCATCCCACCTCCAATCCTTAATCCTGAAATTTCCTTCTTTTTGTTCCAAACACATATTTTTTCTTTGCTTATATGTGGAACTGTCTCAAAAACTCCTATTTGTACTAATTAAAAAACAGTAATGAAGGAATAGAAAACTGTTGAGGAGAAAGAAAATGCATAATATTTAATGGAAATTATCTGAAAAGGTGTGATGATTATATTACTCCTAATATAGTAAAATCTATGCAGCATGACCTTGTTATTTTAATTCACACTCAACATTTTCCAATAGATGTAGTTGTGATAGTATACAGAAAGCACAGAGTATATAGCAAACCTTGCTTTTTAATAAATTACATGTACATATTTATATACCTATATATCAATATTAATAAAATCTCCCTTATTGATCATGTACAGTATGCGTCCAGCTCATCTGGAGGAGAGAGTTCATGTGAAGAAGGACATGTCCGCAGACCACCCCATTTGCGACCCTTCCACCCACGAACTGTTGCCCTTGACCCTGATCTTCCTGTCCTGAGTATATCTAGTGATCCGGATTATTCCTCCAGCAGTGAACAGTCTTGTGATACTGTCATCTATGTTGGTCCCAATGGTGCAGCTTTGTCTGACAGGGAATTGACAGATAATGAAGGTCCTCCAGAGTTTGTTCCCATAATCCCATCCCTAAACAAGAAAAGAAGTAAAGACAATTCTGCTATTGGTAGGAGTTCTGATAAGGACCATTTTAAATGCAACACTTTTGCTGAACTGCAAGAAAGATTAGAGTGCATTGATGGAAGCGAGGAACCCATCAAATTTGCTTGTGGAGAAATCTCTGTTGTATCCAATTGCAGTCCAGTCCCTGGAAGTACAGAAAATACACAGTCTAAGCTGATAAAGGAGAAAATATCTTCTCCTTCTGGAGGATTTAAGAAACCAATTTCACAAGAAACTGCATCTCCCAAAAAAGGACATAACCTTCCTTACCAGGCTGTTGCACCAAGAGGTGGCAATGGCAGTTGTCATAAGAGCACACCTCACTTGAAAATGGAGCTTTCCAAGCCGCAGAGCAGAGTTGACCACACAATAATAGACTCAATACTGGAAGGGGAGAGACAGACAATCACCGATTCCCTGCAGTCCTCAAGGTGTAGCCTTTCAATGAATACAGAGCAGAATAAAGCCACAGCTGAATGTGTAATTAAGGAAAAGCCCTTGTACATGAAGAGACCCTTGCCAAGCCCAGCACCTCCACCTCCACAGCAGAAAGAGGACATAGTGAGCTCCAAAGTTGAGAATTTGGAGCTGGACAATTGCAGTGCGGTTCGGACTCCTCCTGTGGGAATGAGCAAGCAGATGGGAAACAAACCGGAGCAAAACCTTGTAGGAAGCACATTCTTAGTTGGTAGCAATGCCCAGAATCAGTCAGGTGCAATAGAGGTACACAGCTTCAGGTCAGCATTCAGAGGGAAGTGTTTTGACCGGGATATACTAACCACCACAGTGACTTTGCAGCAGCCTGTTGAGCTGAATGGAGAGGATGAGCTTGTTTTTACTGTGGTGGAAGAACTGTCCATTAGTGGGATTATGGATAATGGAAGACCATCCAGCATCATTAGCTTTAACAGCGACTGCTCCCTTCAGGCCCTTGCATCAGGTTCGAGGCCAGTCAGTATTATCAGCAGCATAAATGATGAGTTTGATGCTTATACCTCACAGGAGACTTCTACTGGTGTAAATATTGATATTGTTGTGCCCTTTGCTAAGGATCCTTTTACCAGCAGTAGACGTTCCTCCATCAGTTCATGGCTTAGTGAAGTCAGCATCTGTACAATTGAAAGTGATGGAGCCCAGTCTAGTGACAGTTTTGTTGCACAGTCATCTTACAGCTGTAATAAGTCCGAGGAGCCCTTCAACTTGGATTCATCCCATTTATCTGTCCCCCTGAAAAGCGCTCTGAATGACAGTGGATTTTGCTTCTCTGAACTGGACAGTGAGAGCTTGAGTTCCAGCAAGCTGTCCTCAGGCATTATCAAAAGCCCTCAAACCTCTGAAACTACCAAAGCGTCTGAGATAAAAAGTGCTTTTTGTGTCACTGATCAGCCCATAAAAATAAAATTTAGTAATTCTTGTGATATGCCTGTGATAGAAACAATACATTCTAGTCTTCCTAGGAAAACAAAAACTACCTCGTCTCCAATCCACAATAATACTGTCTTCAGCTATAAAGAGCTGCAGAATCCACATGGTGTATTTGAAGATCCCTGGCTGTTGCGCACTGATTATCAGTTGGAAGCAAAACCTGTGGACTCACTGCTGTCTCCAAAATCTCATGCATTTGGTACTGAGAAGCAGCCAGAAAAAGCTGCCCAGTATTTTGATGCAGCACCCAGGCCAACAAAGTCACAGACTATGCTTGCCTGTTCACAGAGAGTTGTGGATGGTTGTGAAATGGCCTGCAAATCCTCCAGTGGAGCTGCAAAGAAGTCAGAAGTTGTGATGAAGATGCCACAGCTGAAGAGAGGAGCCACCACGCTGGGAGTGGTGCCAGTGTTGCATGCTAACAGTACTTTGTTGGAGGCTGTGACCCGAGGGAATGTGGATGTTCCCTTGACTACTGGCAGCTTGAAATCATCACTGGGAAAGAAGAGTGCACCACAGAAGTCAACCATGTCACCCAGGCTGGGTGGGCCAACACCTCCAACACCTCCTGTACGCAAATCGAGCCTGGAACAGAAACCTGTTGGTCTGGGTAATGGTGGGGGAAAAGCCTCTAGCCTCGACTTTGCCAGAGCTGCCATGCTGAAGGCTGAAGATGAAGCAGATTTAAGGTTGAAAGCTGGGTCTTACTTCAGTGAAAGTGCCAGCAGCAAAATGAACCTGAGGGGCGACCACTCTTTGCCCAAGATGACATCCAGCTTGAAGGCAAAGGGATCAAAGAGTGAAGCTGTGCACCGTTACGGGAGCCACATGTCCCTGGAAAGATGTGACAGCCTGATATCAGTTGGATCCAAAGCAAGTGTGGTGAGGGAGAATGGGAGCACCAGTAACAGCCGGGCAGGGCGCTCTGTCCCCAGACTGGGGGTTCCCCCTGTTGCCTCTGTTATGGGTTTACCACCACCCTTCACTGCCCCTGTGCCTGGTAAAAACAGCCAGGGAAAACCCACATCTAACCAGAAGGTACAAGCAAATGGAAATAAAAACCGAGGCCTTACTGCCAGCGGGTCAAAGTCTCTCAGTTCCTCTGTGAAGTCCCTGACGCAGCCTGCAGGGAAGGGCTCTGGCATGGCCCCTGGCGGGAAGGCAGCTCCCCGCTCCGTGCAGCCCGTCAGCGGCAAAACCGGCCGAGGGACCATCATGGGAACCAAGCAGGCTATAAGGGCAGCCAACAGCCGTGTGAACGAGCTGATGTCAGGCAGCTCCACCAAGGTGGGCCACTTCCGAGGCTCCACCGACTCTGACAGTGGCAACGACAGTGGCATTAACCTCAGTGATGAGAAGTCCCAAATGCCAGTGCTGCCATCTCCATACAGCAAGATAACGGCACCCCGGAGGCCTCAGCGGTACAGCAGTGGGCATGGCAGTGACAACAGCAGCGTCCTAAGTGGGGAGCTACCACCAGCCATGGGGAGGACAGCTCTGTTTTACCACAGTGGAGGCAGCAGTGGCTATGAGAGCATGATTCGGGACAGTGAGGCCACTGGCAGTGCCTCCTCGGCGCATGACTCCATGAGTGAAAGCGGAATGTCATCACCAGGCCGGATGAGGAGCCTCAAGTCCCCCAAGAAACGATCAACAGGTAAGGAACAAAGGAGAAGGTGGCCAGGTGTCCACTCATGCTCCACAAGTGGGTTTTCATGGCGTCTCTGACAGCGGAGGAGAAGGTTTGGGGGAAGCTCAAAGTGGGGAGGTGGACTGGATGCATTCACTTGCATGTGCACATTTATCACTGTGACAGCAGCTACTTGTCATTTATTTCACTTCAAAGGTGCAGGTGTGACACAGGTGCTATAGTGGAGGTGGCAGGAAAGGTGCCAGGTGCCCTGGGGTGCCGGCCACCTCCCTTGGAGGGAGGAGGCAGCAGATATTCGCTGGCAAATGGGATGTTCCTTCCTCCCTCAGCAGGGTTGGCAGTGAGCACTGCACCAGGGTGGCCCAAAATAGGAGGGTGTAATGAGTAGGCAGGAAGAGTGAAGGTGCTGTGTGAGCGCTGATGAGTTTTTGTGAGGATCAAGTGAATGTTGGAAAAGATCACTGAGAGAAGGGCAGTGAGGAGAGGAGGAGGCCTGCTGCCAGGTGTCCGTGAGGAAATTTCAGTGAGAGGGGCTGGGACTGTAGTTGAGAAACGCATGAATAGGCCTGAAGGAGAGGAGAGTGTGAATTAATGAGGATCGCTGAATGTGTATTAGATTACTCAGAGGTAAGGCTCAGGGGCAGAGCAGTAGGGTGTGTACGTAGGATGTAGCGACTCTTATAGTAATGTTACCAGCTGATTGCAAAATTATGTATTGCACTGTAATAGCTTTTTTATAAAGAAATTTTAGTGTACATGTAGATACTATAAGCAATAGGAAAATGACTGGGGGAGGTGCTCAGAGAGGGTGGCTGTGGCTCATGTACTGTGCCAAGTCTGACATGTCTGACCACACCAAGCAAAGGTGGACATATATGAGCCAGGTTGTTCTGGCTGTCCAATGCCTTTCCTTATTGCTTTTGCAGGTGGTGCTCATGTAAGTGCCACTGGTTGTAGCCAGCTTCAAAATCAGGTTCACATGGCTGCTGTTGCAGTCTTCATTTTTATTGATTTAGGTTGAAGTCCTATAGTATTTTAAAGAATCAGTGGCAATCAGTGCTGTGTAGCTAATGAGTGCAGCTACATTCAGCAATCTAAGCATATTGAATGTTGGAAATACAGTAGGAATTAATATCAGCAATGCGCTGAATCTGAGCTTTTGGTTGGAAAGTGGTAATTCTTACCATCCGTAGAGACATCCATGATGCTCAATTCTGGCAGAAAAGCAAATGAGTGAAAATGATGTAGACCTTATGGTGCTTTCTGGTCAAAGCAACTGAGTTGCTTCAGCAGGTGATAAATCATTTTGGAAACATAGTGCAACATTCACTGCAGTTCTCTTTCCATAGCATATCAACCTCTTAAACCTTTCCTACAAATCAATATTAACAGCTGTGTAAGTGGCACGCATATTGAGAAGACATTACCCACTGATGGATTTTTATTTGGTTTTGCCCCAGGAAATGCTTATAAGGTCTGTAAAATGACAAAATATTTTTTTTTCCAATTGAAATTGCTCTGTATTAGTAAATTATGCATTACTTTTTTGGAGTGCTGTAGACTTTGAGACAATAATCTGTTTTGTACACGAACTGAGGTTTCCTAGGAAGTTCCTGAAATGCTTCTTACAAGAAGCGTTTGGTGCAGAACCATTATTAGTCTACAATATATTAGAATTTTTGAAAAGTATTAACGATGATTGGAGTAGCTTATGTTACTCCAGACTGCATTGAAATCATGCAGTTTCTGGATTTAAGAACAGATCCTACTTCCATATATGTCACTGGAAACCTTGTCCCCTTATCCTTCAACTAATCTTTGGAGAGGGGATGTTGACCCTGGCTGGTACAGTGGATATGAAGTTTGTTTGCATCTGTTCAGTGTCCTTTTCAGAAGGATCCAGCTGTCACTGAAGTGGTTACAGCATCAGAGTTACAGCGGGTGATTTCAGCAGGCAGGTAGTAGTGGTGATTCAGGCTAAATCAATTGGGGTTGTGAGAAAGATGAACAGGTGGTGCAGAAGTAGAAGCAAGTCTTCTAAAACATTCTCATTGTGATTGTTCTTGTTACTTAGAAATTAGCAAGGGTGCAAATAAGAATTAGGAATGTTTTTCTTAAGAATATGTAACCTGCAGTAACCATTCTGATGTCTTATGGCAGTGTCTTGCTTTGGGGTTACCTGCTGGGATTTTGTCTCCATTTCATGTTTATTTTTGTGACAGGGCTTACCTGACAGCCTGAACTTGCACTTAACTCTCCTGTAGAGGTTTCAGTCCAGAAGTTATTCTGGCAGCACTGTCCTCAGAGCAGCACAATCTGTTTGATATGCTCACTTTTGTAAGAAGACCAGAAGGTAGACTTTTTACATCTGAGTTGGTTTTCAGTAAGATGAGGAAATTAGGCACTAAATTTATTGTCACCTGTCACCCAAAAGCTCCTTATACTTACTGCTACCATATGACATTTCAGCTTGTTTCTGGTGGTCTTCAGTCCTCCTGTCTACCTAGAGATTGAGCTGCAGCCTTGTTAAATGGGCTGACCAGCTCTGTGCATGTACTCATCCTTGACACATGAAGTATAAAGGTCAGCCTTTTAGAGAGTTAAGAGAGACTTAGAATTTTAAAAAGTGCTGGACACCAAAGTGCCAACTCTTGTACACAAAAGTACCAGCACTTTTGAAGGACATAAGTCAGTCTCTGCTTCATGAAACTTGAGCCCTAGCGGGTGCATCAAGGAGACAGTATGCTGTTTGTCTAAGTCTGGGAGCACTACTGTGGATGAATTGGTGAGTTTTGTCATCTTCTGAGCGCTGGTACAAATCACTGGTGATATGCTTTGACATTAGATGTGGCTCAAGTTGCAGACTGGTTTATTGCTGCTTTCTGAATGCCTCCCAGTCCCACAAAGTCCATTGAAAACTGCTGGTATTTAGCACATTAAAGCATCGGCCGTAGTTCTGGAGGGAACTGCTTGCTCTTTGCAGCAAGGTAATAAAATGAGAAGAATCTTAGAAAACCTTGCTTGACTTCATCTGGAGGAGCAGAAGATTTTCAGATTTATCTGCCATTATCAGTATTGGTTTGAAATAACTGTCTCATTGCCATTATAATGTAATGAATGCCCTTGTAGCCCACTAGCCTAATTATTTTGCAAGAGAAGACTAAAGAACTGAGGCTCAGACATCTGCTTTGGGAGAGAAACTGCTGTTACTCCCATCCATGAACTAAGAGAAACATTGTTACGGGAGTAACTTGATTAGCAGCCTGAGGGTATTTTACTAAAAGAAAAAGATCAAGAAAAGCATTTCTTCTTAAATATCCTGAGAACCTAGATCTTTATTTAATTCACTACAGTACATTCTGCAGTCTGTTAGTCTCTTAAGCGTCTGAGGAACGTTTATCTTCTGTATTTTAGGTCTCCAGCGTCGTAGACTGATTCCTGCTCCGTTGCCAGATGCTGCCTCCCTAGGAAGAAAACCCAGTGTCACTGGCCAATGGGTTGATCTACCACCTTTGCCAGGCACTTTAAAAGAGCCATTTGAAATTAAAGTTTATGAGATTGATGATGTGGAACGATTACATCGACACAGACAAGAGGAAACTGAGGTCAGCACATATTTTACAGCAACTATAGACAACTTAAATTACAGTATACAGGCAGAGTTCTTGCTTGAATGCTGGAATGGTATTCAGGAAATTGATTACAATTAAAGCACTATAGTTATTAATTTTACAAGTTGTATGTTGGGGTACCCTTAACACAGAAAATGAAAATGATTACTCTCTGAAATTAATTGTGTCTAACATGACTGATAGTGTAAATGGAAGTTACCAATGAATACATTATGAGAAGACTTTATAATCTTAGCCTGGCTGATGAAACCTTACAGGCTTCTTCAACGACAGGGTCATTAACTCTTTATGTAAATGACAGAATTCTATTAAATCAGGGATACACTGAGTTTAATTTACTAGTAATTGGAAAAAACTTTGACTAATTCTATTTTGGCGACTAGAATTCTCTATTCTTCTGATGCCTTTTTTCCATTTCTTTTGTAATAGCCTTTCCAGGATGTTGAGAAGGTAGGAATGCTTTTTAAAAAAGAAGAATTCATGTGTTTGAGGATTATATATAACTCTAACATTATTGTTAAGCTGTGTTTATCATTTACACTGCTGAAAAAAAAAATCCTCTACAAGCAGTAGTAATTTCAGAACGTATTGAGAAGTTTGCTAATTCAGAGAAGTGCAATGAATGCTTAAGTGATGTAGCATGCTGTTCCTTTAGATTAAAATCTATTATTGTAAAGTTCAAGTGAGAAAATCACACAAAACCTGAAAGAGCCACCAACCCCACAACAAAAAACAATCTACCTACTAACTCCTACAAACAGGGAGGTGGGAGCATTTTGTGTCAAACTGTTGGAGGTCAGCTTATAACAGGCAAATTAATGAAATGGTCTTTCTGTGTCTTAAAAGGGTCTGATGTATTTCCATACTAAGCTGAAGATACTAGAAAGGCGCCAGCAGCGAATCAGAGAAGTAAAGGCAAAGCATGAATTTTTGAAGGAAGAGCTGGAAGAGACAAAGTGCAGGTTGATGATGGATCCAAATAAGTGGAAAGATGACTGTAAGTATTTTTCAAAATCAGCAATAATGTAACATCATGTAACAAGTTTTCAGCGTATGAGCAGTCCCAATGAAAAAGTTAAGCACTTGCTGGGATATTTTGCTGAATTGAGCCCTAAAATACTCTATGACTGCACTCATATTTCTGTGATACGGGATTTTGTTCAGTGCTGAGTAGGACTGAAAATGAATGACCCTCTCACCCCCCAAACCAATTAGAAGAAAATGTCAAAACAATGTAGAGACTTACTGTGATGCTTGTTAATATTAAATATTTACATAACCTTTTATTATCCTTCCTTCCAAAGAAGGAATAAAATGTTTCCATATCTGTGTTACGGCTGGGAAACTGAGGCATGAAATTTGTTTACAGTCAGAGTGCTGTGCTTAACTAGAGCCTCAAGGCAGAGTTTTGCATCTTCTGAACAAAGTGAAAAGCATTTCTTAGTTCAAGAGAAATCAAATTGTACTCTACACTATTGCCTCACTTGTGATAGAATAATATTTTGCAGTGACCTTTTCCTCTCACTGTTTTTTTTGTCTGACAGTTGAAGTGGATCCTGATCTCGATAAGGAGTCACAAGAGTACCTGGAGGCACTGGAACAAGTGACAGAGGAACTGGAACAGTGTGTTAATCTGTGCAAGTCACATATCATGATAGTAACGTGTTTTGATATTGGAGTAACAGATGCACAAGATGGAGTAAGGGAAGTGGAGGTTTGAAGGGAGGTTTTGCAAGGGGCTGAAGGAAGTGAAGCTGAATCGTCTGACATGAAGAAGTAAAGAGAGAAAGTAGTTGGGAAGTGAAGGAGGAAAGGTGAAGACTTAAAAGCAGCAATGAATGTTGTAAGAGAAAGAAACAGCTGTGGGGTAGGAATATTCATAAATCATTTGGTGCCTCAATGTGACCTGAACTCTACAAAGATAAAAGTAGGATCAAGTATGGCTTCTGCCAGAGGGGAGTGAAGAAATTTAGTACAAAACAAGATCTGTGATTCTATGTTTATTAACAAACAAACAAACATACAATGAAAGTGCCTTTAAAGTTAATTTGATTTTCATTTTTGTATTTGGTGCTAGAATTAAAGCCAGCAAACCTAAGCAGACCACAAAATGTATTCCTACGAAATATTTTATACTGTATAGTGTATTTATGACTATATGTAAAAAACAAACAACATTGTAGCAAAAGCAATAAGTAAATTATGTTTTCATACCTGAACTTGCCTTCTTGTTTCATAGAAAAGCTGTTTTATGTAGCAGAATTAAAACTGTATTATAATTGTTTTCTTGGTTAGGGTTCAAGATATTTTTATGAACATTTATCTATTGAAAAGGAGTATTATGGCATCTGGAGATGATTGTTTTACCTTCAGGTTTTGTATTATTACTTTTTCAGATCAAAATAAATGTTTGTTTTCCATTTTATATATACATATATAGATATATATTAACTGCTTACCTACTTCTTTGGTTAGTAACCTCACTTCTTACAGACCTGGTCTTTTTGGAGTTGTAAACTTAATGTGAGGAAGTCTACAAAGGGCACTGTGGTTTGTTTTGGTTTGCTTTTTTCCTCTCTGACTGCAGGAATTGAGAATTATGTTTATTACCAAAACCATAAAACAAACAAAAAAAGGAACAAAACGTTTTTGTAAATGTTACGTTAGGGTCCATATTTTTATATAGTTTTGACTATAAATATAGCATTTGCATTTTGAACTTTTAAGACAAATAGTATATCTTTTTACAGTTTTTCTAAGGAAGGCAAACCCTCAGGATCAAGTTTATACATGCTGCATGAGATTTGTGCTTTTTTGAAGGAGGCCACTTAAGTGTGGGAACTATTGATGAACTGTTGCCAAACAAATACTTTTGAAAAGGTTTAATAGTGTATGTAATACCACATTTCATAATGAATCATATTTTCTAATCATCTTCCTTTTTATGGTTTTTTCAAATCCTTTGTACAAATATGTATTATAACAGCTTGCTTCAGTTTTTATCTGTGAATAAAAGATACATCTATTGTTATGATTGCTTCTTGCTGTGTATGTGATTTTAATGTTTGGAAGAGATAGAATGGCCTGTGGTACACTGTATTAAATGTCATCTCTTTGCCCAAGAGATATAACTGGGAGTGGAGTTTTGATGTTAGTCATCATAAACCAACTGGGAAAGAGGCAAAGCACCAAAGGGTTAAATAAATAGCAATGTTAATACTTAAATTCTCTTAGCACTTCATAGTTCACAGAACAAAGACCTGTGGCTCACATAGTTGTTTTCCCTGATGAGGCAAAGAAATTAAAAGGAAACTTTAGGAACTAGGATCAAGCCCTGGGCCCCATAGGTCTGTCAGAACAAATGACTATATTCCTTTCTCTCTGACACTACTGCATTTCTCTCTGGTTAGACAGTAGCTGTGCCTGGTCCTCATCTCCCAGTGTGTAACTGGGAGTAACAGTGAGCTGGCTGGAGTAACTCCAGGAAGATTTAATGCAAAGCTGGTGCTTCTAATGACACCATCTTGAGTATTTTACAACTGTTTGGCCAAATGGCCTGTAATGTGTGAATTTTTTCCCTCCCTCTTTCTCTCCTTATGTAGCACTAACAGTGTGGCATCCAATCACTAAGTTCTTTAACCCCCACAAGAGGCCTGTGAGAGGCGGGCAAAATGCCTTCCTCATTCTGCAGCTGGGGAAGTGGGAGAATGAGAGCAAGGGTTTGATGTTTAAGTATCTTTGTGACTCCGCATAGGTTACAAAGGATGCCATGCTCTTATCTACCTCTCTGTGATTTATCCCTGGAAAAGTGTGCACCATGTTTACTCACTGGCATTTGCACTGTATTGGGTTCTCTGTGGGACAATGTAGCATCTAGAATTTCTAGAGGATCCCCTTGCTGATATCCCTGAATACCAGTAATGTTTACTAAGTTGTAAATTCCTGCTATATTTACTTTCTGTGTGTGTGCATAAAGTCACAGTTCTAAAGATGGAATCAAAACCATATAGTGATTCAATACGTTGTGGGCTCTTTTTAGAGCTAGGATCAGATAAGTAAGTACAGTCAAAATAAAAATGGCAACAGCATACTGAGGGACAAGGATTTCTTAGCAAAGGGGAAAACCTCCTAGCAAGAGGGCCAAAGGAAAATACAGTCATGGGGAGCTCTGTGCGGTGGTGTTAGGTTTTGCATTGATGCCGTTACACTGTCCTCTGGAGATGCACATCTTAATGGTGCTGCCAGAAGGTGAGTTGACCTGTGGTGCGCTCTGAGCCCTTGGCACAGCAGGGCTGGGCTCACAGTCTGTTCAAGGTGGTCTGTAGCCCTCTCTTGCATGGACACAGGAGTTTTTGTTTATTTGCCAGCCACTTCATCTTCTCAAAGGTCTTTATTGCTTCTCCTTACTCTGGCAATATCATAATCCTCTGAAATAAAAATCAAGCTACTAATCATCCATCTCAATTTTTATAAACATGACAATTTATTTAAATATCCTGCTATGTAATGTTTGCTTATTAGGCCTGCATCCTTTGATACTTTCTCTGTAATTTGCAACTATGGTTATGTTTGCCACAAAATAGCAAAGAACACGTTTCAGGGCTGCTTAGTTCCATGTCAACATGGCAGTAGCATGCATATTAAATGTATTTAGCCTCTGGCTTGGTGACACAAAACAAACCTGAGGTGCAAAATAAGACAAGGCACTGATGGATGAAATAACAAACTTCCCTATGCAAATGCCTATGTAAATGTTGTGAATAGTAAATTAACTTTCATATCTCAAGACCTCAGAGCCTTTAATATTCCTTTATTTTTTGTAACTTTCTCAGTTCCATCCAGTTAAAATTTATACAAATGTATGCTTAGTTTATGATTCAGGCCTATTTTGCAAAAGGCCTAATTATAGAAGGTTACAAATGATAATTGCAAAATTAAGCTGGATACTTTTTCATTAATTTTGTCTTGAGATTTAACAATTTAAAATAGCCATTAAATTGCATACTTAAAGATATGATCTTATTGAGTTTGTTACAGTATCAAATAAAACCCTGGAAACCCACTGGTGTTGAACTGCCCCAGTTTCTTTTGGCAGGGCTAATTCACACTATAATTTTTAATCCCTTGGTTGAAGATCTTCCCATGAAATCTCTCACCTCTTCCTTGCTAGGGCAAACCCCTTCTAGGTCCCCTGATGGCCCAGTTTACCAAGCCTAAAATAATATTTATTTCCCAGCAACAGGAAAACGTGTATTGACAGCTTCTTATTTTTTAAATGAATGCAATGACAACTATATGTCAAGTCTAAAGATTAAATTCCAGGAAGTGGGACAGAAATTCCATTTTCCTCAAACCCCACCTCTAACCAGGTTTCTCTAACCAGGAAGCCAGATTGCATGTGAGGGCCAGGGGGAAGAGGTCCCCACTGCCCCAATCACATGGTCAGGCATCTTTCCAGAAGAGATGAAGTGTGGCCTGGAACAGAAATCAAGTGAGAAAGCAGAACTCTTATCTGGTGACCTGGGACTTGTGAATCAAAGAGAACCTTGTATTCTGGACATGGCCTCCAAGCTTACTTTTGCATTTTCCCATCCAATGGTCATGATACAATATACAAAACTACTCCTGGGAGATAAGATTTCAACTCACTTGTCAGAATTTGCAAGCTGGGTGGACAAGCTGGAAGAGTCAGTAGCCACTCCCATAAGCTGTGCTGTGGCTAGCCATGTACTGAACAGTGTACATCTATGTGGACATTGAACCTTATTAGAAGTGCTTGGAAATGCAGTTATTAAAAATATAGATTCCCTATGAAGAAATCTGCTGGTGTGCAGGCAGAAAGTCATTTAATGTATGTGTAAAACCTTTTTCCTTACAGTGCTTGTGGTCTAATCAGTTCCAGCTAAGGCATTTTTAGGACATGAACTGCAGTATCGAAATATCAGTACTAACAGAGACGGCAATAGAAACATGAGATTATTTGTTGTTTTCTCAGAATGCAGAAAGTGTTTCATTTATTTCTATTTCAAGGTACTCATGTATTCTGTTTCCAGTTATAAATCCACCTTTTCCAGTCACTTGCATTTTATTTTTAAAGTTATGTGTGGAACATAACTCCTCAGGCAGCTGTTCTATAGTGTGGCTGTAAGCAGGGTTTAAGGCAAAAATGTTAGCTGTAAGACGACTTCTGTATCATATGTCCAAGCTGGTAGAAGTGGACACAAATAAAAATGGTGCCTTGTTGGGGTTCTAATTTACTAGAGCACTTAGGCACCTGTTTAAGCAAGCAAGTAAATCTGTTTTGTATCCAGCAAAAGACTCCAATTTTAGCTTATCTCTCACTGACTTGGCTTTTTTTGCGCCAGGGTTTCAGATGGTGTAAATTGCTTTAGCAGTAGTTCACTGAAGCTATGCTGACTTTCACCAAGTAAAGATGCTGCTGAAAATATTTTACTTATCAGTGGTATTTGGGAGAAAGGAAAGAATAATTCTGTCAGTGTTCAATGATATCACAAGTGCAAATCAGCAGAAACTGCCTCCCAGGCCGATCCTGTATGTAGCATCTCATGCCTTCATGCAGAATTTGGCTTGCAGAAATCTGTGGAATACATAGAGTAAGACTTAATCTTGACAATGTAGATTTTCAGAGAGATTTACTGTCAGACCTGCAGGTGAACTGCCTGATATGGGGTGTGTTTGGCATGACAGAAGCCTTACAACAGCTTACATAGGACACCATTACTTCATTCATTTCTCTTCCCAAAATTCTCCTTACAAGCCGGCGGGGGCAGCAGGAGCATGATGGCAAAAGGAGGGGAATCTTTCAGAGCAGCGCATACAGGGACTCCAGGTGATGCACACTTGCTTAGTAGTCTGGTTTTACCTTTTTTATGTGTCTTTTGCTTCTGTCTGTTGCATTCATCTTATGACAGGTCATTCCTGATATATTCCTGTGGCTCCTGGATGAGACAGAAGGGCAGCTGCCACTTGGCTACATCTCACTGGGGGATGGAGAGTAAAGAGATAATCTTACACCAGATACAAATAACATTTCTGCCTTCTCCCCACTGCACAAGAACTTATTCAGTAGCATAATCAACTTGCTTTACTTTTATATTAATATATTCTACAGAGATTAGGACCTAATTCAAACCTTGGAGGTAAGGAGGTTTCTCTGAGACAGCTGCTGATTGGTTAATTTGTCTTCCAAGTGAACAGCCCAAGTCCTTGCTTGAGCCAGTGCAGCTCCATTCTGCAAAGGTTTTGGTTCATTGGTTCATGCCCCACCCCTGGAAGTGTTCAGGGACAGGCTGGACAGGGCTTTGAGCAACCTGGTCTAGTAGAAGGTGTCCCTGCCCATGGCAGGGGCGTTGGAACTGGATTATCTGTAAAGTCCCTTCCAATCCAAACCATTCCATGATTCATTTATTTATTTAATGTAAACATTTCTGTGGGAGATTCTCATCAGCCTGGCAAAGGAAGGCAGCGGAGCACACTGCTTCCTGGTCCCCCTGGAGTGTTTGAAAGAGCTTGTCCTGGCTTTTGAAAGACTTGGTTTTGGCACTTTGCTATTGACTTCAGTAGGAGAACCAGGTTATTAGTTAAACTTCCGGCATCGCTGGTATTACAGCAATAGTATGTGGCCAGAAGGAGCAAATCCTTCAGTCCCTGGGTAGTGAAAAAGCTGGCTGAACCTGCTTTTTGCCTCCTAGTTATCTGGCTCTCCTGCCTGAGGTCAGTGGCTTGCCTTAGATTCTGTCCTTCAGAAGGTCAGGGACCTAATCAGGGCTGTGGCGCAGCTCACGTGACTATCTAAAGCATATTTTAATTGATCTGACCTTGTATGGGAAATACCTTTGGAGCCCTAATGTGCTGCTCTCTGGAAGGCAGGCACAGTGCTCCAGGGCACAGGCAGCCGAGAAATAAGTAGACTAGTGTTTGGCCTTTGATTGGAAAAACTGGCTTTTAAGTCTTGGCTCACTGAGACCTTTTGCTGCATCTGTAACAATGACCCTCCATTTGTCAGCACCTGGCACAGATACACCTACAAATGCTGCTTGTTTTGAAGGATGCCACTCATTTTTTTGCACATTACCATTTAAATGAGTTACATTTGTACCTAAAAGCTTCAGTCTCATGGGGCTAAGTGCTGTACAAACAGAGTTTCTTAGTCTAAATGGCCAGGGTATGAGGGGGAAGGACAGTGGACTACTGTGTTTTCTTCCAAACTGAGCATGTAACAGTTCTTAAAAATATGTCTCTCACAATGTTCTTTGCTGAGTATGGAGCAAAACCTTCAGCCCTGGCAGCTGAAACACTGCAGGCAAGCTCTGATGAGATGCCATTTTCAAACTGCTCAGTTTTCAAAGTGAAGACATGTTATTTGCTTGTGTGACAGGAAAGCAGGGAAAGCAATGCTTTTCCTTCAGCTTTTGGGGAGAGAAACAGAAGGAAAGTGTAATAGTGTATACAAATACATACACAACAGAAGAAAATACCAGTGCCCAGACTATGCACTTCTTTGCAAAAGCTGCGCGTTCTGGGCAGGAACAGAGTGGTGGAGAAGACTCAGGGCAGCCATGCGCTGTTTCCCAGTTTTCTCCTTTTCCCAGCTCTCAGTGTTCTGTAGGGCATCGTATATTCTTTTTATTGTTGCTTCTTTGGATGCTCCACTTGATCTCTGATTTGCTCTTTGATATCTGTAGTATCTCCACCTTTTCTTCCAGCCCTTCTTTACTAATATTCTAGTCATAAATGCTGTTTGCCATTAGGTGTTTTGCAATGGGAGCTGGCCTCTGTCAGAACAGGATACAGCACAAGAAGAGAAGGGCTGGTGTCATGGTTTAAGCCCTGCTTACGGAAAGCTGCCTGGTATTAAAACTTGAATGGAATTTATGTCTAGGGCTCAAACACTCAGCTGTGTTCGGGCCAGTGAAGTTATGTTTAGAATTGGACCAGCAGTAGCAATATGCTCATAAGAGGCATTTATTAGTCATCTTTACATATACTAGATCAGAATTTCTTCTGCCTGAAGTTCAATGAGCTATGCCTGTATTTGAAATGCATTTAACTGCTCAGTTTTGTGTCAAACTTTCACTACACTGTTTGGTATAGACATTAAGCCATCATAATTACTAAATCCAAGTTCAAAAGACAGAACTTCACACTGCTAGGATTTATTAAGGTTTTCTTTTTAGGCAACAACTGAAACGATGCATATGCGCCACATACCCATACTCTGAAGAGCTCCAGCAAGATAGCTACCATTTGCATGGGATTTCTCTATAAAACATCCAGAACGCTGGTGTGAGAAGCACTGAATGTGTAAACCAACTATTTCTCTTGGTTTACATGTTCAGATGTTGCCTTATTAATCTACTGTTTGGAAAAAAAAACAAAATGGATCAGCAAGCTGAAGTCTGGTATATTCTTGGGGTGCCTTAGAACTCTTTTCAGAAGTCCAGTGACTTCGGGAAAGTTCCCTTCTCCAGTCTGGATGCTGAACTTCTTAGATGGGGTTATCCCTGATAGATAGCTGACCCAACACAAATGAAGCTCTGAAACAGCATCAAAGCATTAAACTTCAACACATCTCACTTACTTTTTCTTTAAAATCAGAAGCAAGGAAAACTATTCTGATTAACTCAGGAAGAATTTCCAGATGTACTGAAACCAAACTGACTGGTTTGTCATAGGAACTAAATACCCCTTTTCAGGTATGTAAGTCCTAAGTGCTGGTTTGAAAGCTTCATAAGATTTACTTCCCCGTGGTGCTCATAGTATAGATGCAATATTTGAGTCATTGATGCTAGAAGATCAGTTAATATAATACATAGGTCTGTAGATGTTGGGAGCACATCAAGGAATTTCAGCTCTGTATGCATCAGGCATGCAGCTGCACAGTCCTTGCCCTCCAAGGCCTTTCCCCATTAGTAGAGTTAATAATCAGGCTGGAAACGAGCACAGCAGTCTGACAGCACAAGATGCAAACTAACTGGGAACCTTTGGAAATGCTAGCGCCCTGCCTTCCCTTCTCTGCTACTTGCATATACACAGCTAGTTAATAATCTTCCAGCTCATGGTAAGTGGGAAGATATAGGGCTGCTCCCTGCACTCTAGGACCCATGCGAGTTGTTGCATGCATTTCAAGTGGCTTCCACTGTGTTGCTTTTTACACAGAGCTCTGGATACTTTGCAAGGGGTGATTTAACTGTAATCTCTCACAGCATGAAGCTGCACAGGCAGTAGTTCTGCTATTTGTATATAAGTTTAAAATGTGGCAATTCTTCAACAAAGCCAGCATGGCTTTGTGTTTACAAGTGTGTTGCATCAGCCTTGCCTTTGTTGTGCTATCATCTTATCAGAGTGAATGACAGATGTGTTTTGGCAGCCTGAAGTGCATTGGCACATACTCTTCTACAGGACCTGTTGCTGCTTTTCTTTTCTGGAGTGCACATGGGTCAGTGCATGACTAAGCAGCTCCACTGGTTGAGAGAATATATATATGTTCATATATTCCGGTATATATATATATATATATACACACCAGACTATAATTCAAGTTCTCTTGCTAGTTCCCAGTCTTTGAATAGTCCCAGGTCTAATTTTAGCAATGTCACAGATGTCAGTGCCAGTGAGGCAGGGCCCTGTGGGCAACCGGGAAATTTTTGTCCTTATTGCACCTACATAATATCAAGATGGAAGTTTTGTTTGCATTTGCATACATCAGATGATGATCACTCCCATTGCCCAGAGGGATATGAAAATGATGAAGAGATAACAGATTTCACTGTGTGTTTGGAACAAGGGGTGGAATGGCTGCAGTCTGTTTTTTTTCAGCTCTTCTGCATATAGATAGAGGAGCAGTAACCATGTGAAAGTACTCAGCTTTGTACTGTAGCCAGCTTAAGTGACTACTTGACAGTCCTGGCAGTGTGCTGGTGACTCACCACACCTAATAATCCAACAAGAACTGGAGATTTGCTCTGTATAAAGTTGAATTGCTCTTTTAATTTGCTTTATGTTGACTTTTGTCTTTTCTACGATGTGTGATAAACCAAGGACAATGGTAAGATGTTTTGTACCTTAGCAAACTTTTTTTTTCTCCTCATTTTGTCCAAACCTGAACTTGTTCAGAGGCCTTTGAAGAGAAACACAGTATGCTTTTTATATTGGCTGTTTCAGACATGTTGACTGCATCATAAAATGACAATCGGAAAACTGCAGAACAACTACAGCAGAAGAGAAGCTGTGGCTATTAGTAACTATCTCTCAGTTTATTGCTCTCCCTTAGACCAGTACCATTTCCCCCTCCCCCCTGCCCCGGTACTAGACTATATTAATGCAAGAGAGCTTTGCCCCATGGTTTGCATTTCAGGCTGTGCATGGTATCTGGCAAGAGAGGCAGAGAAACGCAGTTTCTTACAGACCGTTGAACACTACTTCTCCATCCCCTCCCACTGAAGTTGAACTCCTGACTCGGTCTCAGTGACAATTGCTGCAGACAAAAGGCAGCATATGATGCAGCTAGTGCAGAGCAATTTGCATGCTGGCTGTCTGGCCAGTTGCTGCCTGACTTGCATCCACCCTTCCCTTGGTGGAGGAGTCAATTTCCTCCTCTATCTTACTGCCAGTATTCATGAAACCCTGTGGGAATGTGATTATCACTGAGATTTCTGCCCTTGGTCAGATTTGTTTGATGTTGGCCAGCCCTCCTCCCAGGTACTGGGGAAAAGGTGTAGAGTGGTGAGATGTACAGTGCTATTGAGTAAAAATGGCTCAGTGTAGATAGAGTTCCTA
The DNA here is from genome assembly GCA_009867235.2 of Psittacus erithacus. Taxonomy (NCBI): domain Eukaryota; kingdom Metazoa; phylum Chordata; class Aves; order Psittaciformes; family Psittacidae; genus Psittacus; species Psittacus erithacus. Next base: position 22,685 of record WYDI02025604.1, on the reverse strand, counting down.
TCTACAGTATGAATCAAAATAATCTGCTTTCAAAGCTGGGCATGGTATTAAACCAGAAAAATACACAATGAAGCGCCACACTCCCGAATGATTCAGTGACTTCCAGTTCTAAACCTGAGGTCATCTCCTGTAATGAGATACATCTGAAATAAGGTTTCGCTTCTCTCAGTAAATAACTTTCTCTGCTTCCGGGAATGAGTATAAGTAGTTGAGAAGGAAGGATTTAGGTTCAGGTGGTCGATCTGTGAAGCTGAAAATAACTCTATCCTGGAATTTGCTTACAGGGATTTTTTACAGCTCCAGGTTCTTGCTATAGATTACATCACTGCAGCTTTACCTGGAGTACATTCAGGTAAATTTAGTTTGTTTGAACTTACATCAGTATTGGTGAAAAAACGATTTGGTCCTTAGGCCTCCACTCAGGAAAGCACCTGTGTTTAGAGAGGATGCTTACACACTTGTTTAGCTCACTGCCAGGCTTCAGAAAGCACTTTTCTAATTTACAGGCTTCATGTGTATTATTGAACAGTAGGGAACTAACTGGAGGTGAAAACAGTTCTAGCATATTCCTTCAGCTGCTGGCAACACATGTCTCTCCATTGTCTTTAATAATGAGTGCTAATTTTACACCTGTTAAGGACTTGATAAAGAGCAGTGTTGGCAGTGCTGTACCTTCTGGGGTAGATAATGAGCTATTTTGTATTTCTGAATCTTGGCTTTCTCACTTGCTTGTGCTGGTTGGAGTGTTATAAGGGCAAGATGTTGATTTTATTTGCTGCTGAGCCTTCTATATTACTACTCTGCCTCTCCAATACTTCTACTAGCCATGAGAGTGACTCTGGAACATGCAAGCACTGAATTTTGACTTGCACCTCCGTGTAAATTGTTTGAATGACTTTCTTGGCCAATGTTATTAAACCCAGTATGAGGAGAACATTTGAAATAGTCTCAGCTTCTGCATACCTTTGTCTCTAGAAGTAGGGGCAGTCATGTCATGGCTTCTGAGTTCTACAGAGAACTGTTTGAAGTCACTAATAGTATGGGCCATCTCCTGTTGGGGGGGAGGACTGAAAAATGGTAGGTATTGTCTTAAGTGTGTGTAATCTAATTTTTTTTTTGTGAATACAGCTTTAATCAGCAGTCTTGCAAAGTGAGGCTTCTGTTTCTGAATTTAAGAAGCTGAGACTAATCAGACTAATTCCAGTCTTTCTGCAATGTGCCAAATTGATCAACCTAATATCTTTGCAAAAAAAAAAATTGTTTATGTTACTCTTTATACTCTTTACATTAAGGAAGATGATGAGTCCTTTAACCATTTTACATGGTAAGCTTGCAAGTTGATGTAGAAATTTGTTTACAAAATGCACCTGTTCTCATTTGTTGCCACTTCAAAGACTGTGCTGTGCTTAAAGGGAGAAGAAAGTGCTGATGTGTGTATTGCCTTAGAGTTCTCTTACTGTCATAGTAGTGCAAAAAGTTGTTAACCTTGATATACAACTTAGCCTGAAGCCTGAAATACAACATAGCCTGAAGCCAAAGTAAATTGTCAGTCTGAAATGAAGCATTTAGTCTGAGAAGAGGTTTTCAGTTAAGCCTATTCTCATGTTCTTACGGCATGCCAAAATACTTTGAGTTCAGAGCTGAGCACCATGCTGTGAAGATAAATCGTTAGCACTCAGCATATTTTGCAAATATTAAAGCAAGCTATTAATAAAAGAGTGATATTGAGGGTAAACTGGGGAAGAGCAAAGGCTCAGTGAGTCTAGTAGGTAGTAGACTTGGCTCCTTGGTCATCACTCTGACTGTTGGAAAACGTGCTACATCCTTGACCTTCTCGGGTAATACTGCTCGGACCTGCCCAAACATCTTAAAAAGTTATTTGCAGGACAAAAGTGTGCTTCTGAGAAAAGGATACTCATCAATGTAAAACTAGCAAATCTGAATTCTGCTAAACTTGCCTCAGGTCAGACTTCACTGGTATTTTTACAATTGGATATAGTCACATTCCTGGGGAAAGCTGATATGGACTAAAGGATTCATTTTATTATGTGCACAGGCACACATTCAGGCAGAAGACTGTAGCAGCAACAAAAATGCATTGCTTTGCTTTGCAAACTTGTTAAAGTAAGATGTTTTATTTGCTGGTGTTGAGTTAGAACAAGCCTTCCTTATGGCTTCAGATAAACCCTGACATTTAACACAGGCTTCAACCCTGGGCAGATGATTAACCTTTGTGTGAAGTTACCCTTGACTTCAGTCTAGCGTGTAGTGAAAGTTATTTGTATACCTAGGTCTTTATCTTAATTATCTTTTGCCTCCTGTATTAGGGAACAATTTAATGAGCCAAGGGCAAAACCCCCTCTGCATTTCTATTCAGCAAGTGCGTATAGGGCCAAACCTTTTTCTTAAAAGGTATGGAGAATAGCCCTCCTTCTACTGTTCCTGCGGTGATAACCTAAGAAGAGAGGAAACTATAGGACTGAATGTAGTAATGGAATAATGCTTATTGGATATTTTCCACTACAGTTGAATGAAACAAGGGAATTGGCAAGAGTAAGCCAGTGAGAGTTAACTTACAAGAATCTGGTATTGCACAGTGTCAGGAACACATGGCAACTTCTAAATCACTTTATTTCAGTTAGTTAATTGTTTGCAGAGTGTTTGTTTGTGTAGTGCTGATCAGTACTAAGATGTCATTTTCCTAAACCCTTTACTATGTAAATAAACCAGCATCCACCAAATAACATTTAAGCACAAATAATCATTGTGACTTAATCTGTCATAAACATTTGTTACAAATGTCCTCATCCTTTTCCTGCCTATCTTTTACAAAGGCAGTGCTGTAAGGATTATAGGTCATTTTTGGGATGTTTCTTAACTCCCCGAAGGTGTTGTACCATAAATAATTTTGCTAAATGATGTTACCTGAATGCTTCCTTTGTACATTTTTTTCCTCCCTTTTATGTAACTGGAATAACGCTTTGTTATCATCACTGTAGTGGGTGGAATGAGATATCTTGGTATTACAGATGTTGCCACAGCCTGAAATTAATTTCATCACTTAAAAAAATTAAATACTGGGACTGTCTGGGACATAGCCATGGTGTTTTCATATGGTTTGCTGCTGTCCTGCCACTGACGATGTTGTTGCAAGTGTATCATAATGTAATCATGGGGGAAAATGTTACTGTCATGCGTCTGCTCTATCAGCAAGTAGTGATCCAGTTCAGTTTAATAGCTACATTGATGATCTGGATAAGGGAATCAAGTGCACCCTCAGTAAGTTTGCAGATGACACCAATTTGAGTGGGAGTGTTGATGTGCTGGAGGGTTGGAAGGCTCTACAGAAACAACTGGATGGGCTGGATAGATGGGCTGTGGCCAGTTGTATGTGGCTCAAGAAGGCAAAGTGCTGGCTCCTGCATATAGGTCTCAACAAGCCCGTGGAACGCTACAGGCTTGGGGATGAGTGGCTGGAAAGCTGCTTGGTGGAAGACAACCTGACTTATATACAAAATAATGTGAACAGCAAGAGCAGAGAAGTGACTATTCCCCTGTACTTGGCGCTGGTGAGGCTGCATCTCAAATCCTCTGTAAAGTTGCTGGCCCCTCACTGCAAGAGAGATATTGAGGTGCCAGAATGAGTTCAGAAAAGGGCAACAAAGCTGGTGAAGGGTTTGGAGAATAAGTCTTATAAGAAATGGCTAAGGGAACTGAGGTTGTTTAGCCTGGAGAAAAGGAGGCTCGGGGGGAACTTATTGCTCTCTACACCGGCCTGAAAGAAGAGTGTAGTGAGATGGATGTTGGTCTCTTTCCCCAAGTAACAAGCAATAGAACAAGAGAAAATGGCCTGAAGTTGTGCCAGGAAAGGTTTAGATTGGATTTTAGAAAAAATTCTTTACCAAAATGGCTGTCAAGCATTGGAACAGGCTGCCCGGGAAGTGATGGAGTCACCATCCCTGGAGGTATTTAAAGGACATGTAGATGTGGTACTTAGGGACATGGTTTAGTGGTGAACCTGACAGTATTAGGTTAATGGTTGGACTTGATGATCTTAAAGGTCCTTTCTAACCTACATGATTCTATGACCTACTGAAATTTGTAAATTAAATGTTTGTAGTTTTCTGTTATCAGAGCTAAAACAGTAGAAAGCTGCTTGGGCTATGGGCTGAGTGTGGGGCTGTTTGGGGGGCTGAATTTAAGCAGGGAGCTATTTATGTGCTGAGAGGCTCAGAAGGGCTTTTCTGAAAAACACAGGGCCTGGGCAACTGGTTACTTGTTGGCTTGCTTTTGCATATGCAGCGGCAGAAAAGTAAGCAAGCTATTGTTAAGATGAAGGAAACAGAAGGAGCATTTGGGGGGACAAAGTGAGAAAGACAGACTCATATTTTGTAGCAAAGTAATTGCTACTGTTTGTTCCTCTGGTGCTTTGGTGGCAGAACTTAGTGTGTGTCTTCTGTAACAAGGCAGGACTGTACCAAAGATGTTCCTTACAAGTAGTGGGCTTGCACTGATAGCAACAAATGAGAGCACTATCTGTCTTGTTATTGGTTGCAGTCTCTACCATGATCGATTTTTTACTGGAGTGTGGGTTTGAACAAGAATTTCAAATATGTGGGAAGACCCTTTTCATCCTCGAGCAGTCTGATACTGCCATCCTTCCTACAGAGGCAAAATCATTGTATCTTCATCAACTCCACAGTCTGCAAGAGGTAAGAAGCTTTTTTCACTCTGAATAAACTGATGTGCGCTTTGAAAGTCAGCTCTAATTGAATTTGCCATTTCCTATATCTATCTTCTGGTGTGCAGCCACCTGCTGCAAAGCAACAGCTTTTGTGACACAGGGAGTATGAGACATGTCTAGTAAAAGCATGTTATATAGTCCTCATCCTACTTTAATACTTGTTTAATAATCTGTCAAGGTCCAGTTGTGATCTCTGACCCAGAGCTGCCAAGGCTGGAATAACCTTGGTGCTTGAAAACAAAAGCAGCTTTATACTTTCTTGCCCTGTTGGAATTTTTGCAACCTCCCTTAAAGTGATTTCAGGTTGCTACATGTGTCTAGAAGAGATGAGCTTAAAATTTAAAATAAAATTCAGCTTTTATTGTGATAAAACATAAAGCCTTTAGTTAAAATCTAGGCTTGCATGGTTGATTCAGCCTTTTTCATCTGCAATCACCTGAAAAGATCTAACTTAACTTATACAGCAAAGATATTGCGTTTATTCTGCGTCTGCTGTTGTGGGGGGATGTGATCTACTTAAGGGTTTTTCTTTCTTTGCTTCACACTCTAAGTTCAGGTCTTCTAACCAAATCAGGCATAGCATATTTGAAAGTAGCATTTCAAACCCTGCTGCACTAAATTCCTTTTTGAGGAAGCCCAAATCTGAGTATTGCTTCTAAATCTAGTACTCTCTGTAAGAGCTCTGGTTCATAAGGTTTTTCTTTTATATACTTTTGCTCACATGTTATAAATTTAAATCCTTTAGTTAGGGTGCTGCAAAACCTGCATGATTGTTTAAAACATGCTGCGTAACGCATGCATTTTTGCCCACTTACTACTATTTCTCTTTCTGGTTAAAGCTGTCTTCTGTGCTACAAGTTCAAGTGTATAAATGTTAGAGTAGTGCATGCGTGCTTAAAGCCAAGATTCCTTCTTTCCCATTCTATCCAGATTAATCTATTTCAGCCAAATTTTCTTGCCCATGCACTTGGGATCTTTCTCATATACAGCCTTAACTGATTCTGCAAATGTCTTTTTTAGGGATACCGACAGATGAGTGTATGGTTAAGGGCTAAATGGAAATGAAGATGTCCTTAAGACAGTTTAGGCACTCGTTATGTTGGAATAGTTTTGGTGCTGAAAAGCTTTGAGAACAGTTAGACCAACTGGGGAGGAACTGCAATTTGGGGACACTCAATTATTCCTCTTTTTTTGAACACAGACACTTCTTCAGATTTCCCTTTAAGGGAAAATGTCGATTCTTAAGCTGTATCATTAGTGGAGGTGAAGCAGCATGACTTTACTGAAGTCAGACTGACACTGTCTCTACAGGAGATCTATCTTTAAGCTTCAAGTCTTTCTCATCACTTTGCAGAGCAAAACAGGTGTGCTTTCCTGTAAAAGACATTGTGCTCTCTGTGGAGCTTCAGTGATGAGCAAAGAAAAATCCTTCCATTTAAATAACTATAATTTATATTGATGATAATATGCTGAATTCTATAACCACTTCCATCTCTCAGAAGGATCTTAATACATCCTGGAGTTTTGGGACAGTGTTTCATCTGGATGTAGTAGATGGATGTAGATGTCATGGGGTCTTTAATTTTCACTCCCTAGATTCATTCTCCTTCTTTCTGATTAATTTCTCTATGGGGTGTCTGCCTTTTACATCATGGCAAATGGAGTGCTGGGGGGAGGGAGATGTAATGTTTTATTAGCAGCCTCTGTTTAATGTAACTGTGCTAGTCCTGTGAACTAAATATGCTATCAAATGTAATTCCCCTGAGATCAATGTACTTACTGATACTGGGGGAACGGCAGAAGAACATATACAGGCTATAGAGGAAAGCTTGAAAAGCCAGATCTTTTCTGTACTTTTTTAAAGCCTGACCCAGGGGTCTTTTCTGTTAATCTTCAATTTGGGGTTTTTTTTGTAGAGAAGGAAAGATATTTCAATGTATAGCATGCATTTGACAGATGACTGAACAAAAAGGTTGAAGGTAATGTGTGATATGAATTGTACTGCAGTGGCCCTGAGACCATACCAAAGAAAGGCTGAAATCAACATAGTATATTCAGAGCCCATATGCACAAGGTGTTTTCTCTTATTAATCAGATTTTTTAATAAGTCTATTGAAGCACAGAACTGAAGGAATTATGAAGTCAAAGCCTGTGTCACTCTACTATGTGTCTGCTTTCACAACTTTAATTCCACAGGACTGAGATTTGTATTGCTGCTTCTGTAAACTGCAGGTCACCCCTCTAGCTAGTGTGAGATGGGGTGGTGGTGCCGGTGTTGAAGCACACAGGAATGAATACAGAATGCTACAGACTGTTGAAGGGACTGGAGAGCATGACAGCATCTCAACCTGTGTTTACTTCTGCAATGTATGGTCCACTAAATGCATTTAACTGGAATATTATGAAGCTTATGGTGATTAATAAGCCTCCTTGAGAAACCTGGATGCAATACATCATAGAATGATCTAACAATGACATCTTTACTGATTAAAAAGTGATTACTTTTATGGGAGTCTAATTGTACATGAACATCTTATAGCCAGTGCCAGCAGAGTTCATTGCCCAGAGATCTTGCTGCTTTATAAACCAACAATTCAAATGCTGTATTGATAAGTCAAATTTATATTAATCAGATGTGTAGTCAAGGACTTAGCACATCCTTAGTCATGTGTGAATGAATGCATTTAAAAGAAAGGTGGTGTTCGAAGAAGAACTATTGATCTTTTTAGTATCTTTTTTTCTAGTTGGAAGAGAAAAGTAATGCATAAAACTGCTACTTCCAATTGAAGTTTCGAAATTGAGGTTCTGCATGTGATATTGGAGCTGAACCAGTCACCTCTCCATGCACACCTACCAGACATGTCAAAAACCCACAACAAAACAAAACAAAAAAAATCCACCCTCCCAAAACATCCCAAACCAACCAAGCAAAAAACCAATCCTGACTGCTTTGCCCATCAATTTCTTTAACACCATGGCTTCCATTAAACTGCCTGCTGTGATGGGATTGTTGCCTTTAGGGAAGCATATCACTGATTGGTACAATTTTATTACAAATAGACCAGCTTCTTGAATGGCATTTGTTAGAGGTGTTCCAGGCACTTTATAGAACTACTGCCATGCAGAAGCAGACACTTCTGTGGTCACTGACACTTTCACTACTTGCTTTTTGCCATGTATCTGGTTTTCATTCTTGGAATTTTTGCCTGCATTCAGTGTCTCATCCTTAAAGCAAAAAGCCTGGAAAAACTTATCAAGAAGAGCTGTTCTTTCTCCTCACATGTTGAGATTTTTTTCTCAATGGATACTAATGCTTCTTAGCCTCTTGTATATCTATCCAAGTCTTCACAGAACTTACTTCTGATTTACTGTTCTTCCTGGAAAGACAGAGGGATTTTCTGTCCTCTTGATGCTTGACTTCTAATACCTTTAGAGTTGAGGTTAAGGAAAAAGTGTACCTTCTCTTGGAGTCAAACTGCTGTACTGTTGCCTTGGGGGAATAATTAATTGATATTCTCCAATACCTTCGCCTGCAAAAACATATAAGGGAATACATGTGTCTGATGATCTGATTGTTGAGGTTGAGGTACAGCCACTCCTGCAGCACACTTGGGAGTGATACAGAGGTCTCATCTCCAGTCAACCCTCAATCATAGTACAAGTGGCTGGATCCTGTTTACAGTGCCATAGAGTGGGACAACCTTTGGCACAAATTTGGACAGAATTCTGTAGTCATGCTTTTTAACTACGTGTTTTGCAATCCCACCACCTGATACCCTGGTTACAGAGTGCTTGTTGCACATGGGAATGTCTATGCAGTTTGGGATAATTTGACTCTTATTTCTTCCACAACCATTCTTGAAGCCACAAGCTTGTGGGCTACTTTATTTCCCTGTTGTGACAGTGTTAGTCACACAAGTCTTAGGTTTAAGTAGTGGAGGCTTCCAGTGGTGACCTGTTCGAGTAGGCCTTGAACTGCCCCATGCTGGTCACCACTGCTGCCAGCCAGCTCTGAGGCAGCTGGAAGCAACAGTGGCAACCCATCATGGGTCACAACCTTAGCTGGTTAGAATGCATGGTATCCCTTCTTAAACATATTTAAACAAGAAATATTTTTTAATGAAGAAACGGTTTGTGCCACCTAGACCTCCTGTGCTCCCCATCACCTCATGGGGGTAATTCTGACTGATGGTAACTCACTGAAAATAAGGCAAGTTGAGACTGGGGAATGGACAGAAAAACATTTTATGTAAAGAAACAAACCTGCCACCATCACATTATGTTTGTGTATCTGTGTGCTTTTTCTCAGTGCACAAATTAGTGTTCAGAAATGCGTGTCATTTAGTAACAAATAAAATAAATTTCCTGACTTGGAAGTGTTTTTTCTGATGATAGGCAAAAAGGTTAAAGCTGGTAAACTTGTTTTAAAAGCATGCTCCCAGATCACAAACCTCTGAAAATGAGTATTGGGTGTTTAGAGGAGGTTTATGAGCATGGTTTTGTTAAATAGCTGCTCTGATCTTGCTTATTCAGTCTTTAAATTAATGTGTAAAAGATGCCCATAAGCAACCAGCAGCTGAATTGACTGTGATTAGATGGATTATTACTATTACTCAGCCCAACAAGTTGCTATATGTTTTGTGTACTCAAGCAAATTTTGCTGTGCAGGCAACTGGAATGATATACACATGGGCTAACATAAAATCCCTCAGAATATCCCAGGATTAGACAAACAGACTTATGGTGTTGAAATAAAAATGAATTGCCAGTGTTTCTAAATTAGAGGGTTTCTGGCATTTACATATACAAATAGCTTCTATCTCAAAATACTACATTTCAAACAAGCATAGATTCAGTTGCTCTTTTTCTCCCTGTGGTAGTAAATAGGAGTCTATTTATCAAAGCATCAGACTGATTAGAAGAGATTATCTGCTGTAGGGACTTATTTAAAGAGGTCTGAGGATTCCAGTGGGTTGCGGTGTTCAGTTGAATACACTTCACAGTAAAAATTCAATCTCTTGGCTTTAAAATTCTTTAACTCTTTCTCTTGGGGTGAAATAACTAGGAAGTTCTTAAAGTTTGGAAGCCATGCACATTGCAGAAGGTTGTAAGGATCCCTGGTGATAGAGTAACCCTGGAGGGTCTGCATCAAGTGACAAAGAAAAGGCTTTGCAATGTGGACCAGAAGCCAGGTCCTGTAACCCTGCTCCTTTCTGTGGTTGATGGATCTGGGATCTGAGCTCACACTCTCCTTAGGAAGGATTAAGTGCTGTTGCTGATGGGCTGGGCTGAATCATGCTCAGCCCTGCTGCCTGCATTAAACAGTTACCCAAGAGGTGGGAGTTGGGCTAAAATAGCAAGCCTTTCTTCAGAAATTTCTGGAGAGCTCTGGAGCTCAAGTTGAGGTAGGAGTTGAACACTGAGGACTGCAGGTAAACCTGGCTTTGAAAATGGGTCTAGACCTCTGGGTTTGTCAGCTGAGATACCGCAACTGTATTACCACCCAGGGAATCAGAAGAGTAAGACCGGGAATATGTTCAGAATGAGAGGGGAACTAGGAGGCCTTGTGGTATTCTCTGCTCCCCCAGAGCCCCTGATGACTTCATGTCCAGTTCCTTTCCAAATCTGGCATTAGTATGAGAGCTCCAGATTTTATTCTGATCTACAGAATGTATTTTAACATCTGACTGAATTTTATGGACAACAATTTACCATTCATTGTCTAGGAGGAAACAAATAATTGATGCTCTTAATGCAAGACTGGAAATGACCATAAAGACAAATCTTTATTCCATAATTTCCAGGTGTTCTTTAGGAAAACTCTATCAGGAATTCAAGCCATGAGTCAAATAGTTACAACACAAACAGTATTATTTCAATCAAGGGGCCTTCTTCAGAAATAAACTATAAAGATGCAGTAGAATATTTTCTCTTTAAGCTATTGTTCAGGAAAGCACTTAACCAGTTTAAGGCTCACTGTTTGCAATGTGACTTACACATATGTTTAAGTGTTTCATTGACTAAATGTATATTGCAGTGAGAGGCAAGTACTCATTGATTATGTGCCTTGCTCCGCAATCTCCTATTGGTGCTGTTTTGGAGCCTAGTAGGTTGGCTGCTCTGACTGCCGAGTTTGGTAAAGAGAAGGAAACTACTGTAACTAGTGCAGCTGCACTTTCCCCTCTCTCTGTGGGTCTGGGAGAATGTATTTGCTGGTGGCAATTCCTCGAATAGGTGATAGCTGGGGATCAAGAAGGCATAAATTACATGAAAACATGGTAGCAATACATTGAAATGATGTGGTATTTTTTGTACAACTTTATAGTGAGGCTGGATCACATTGTTATTGAAATAGCATATTGAATGGGTAGGGGTGGGCACTACTGTAATGGTGATTTTGTCTTTTTGCAGTGATTTCTGAGCTTACAGAGGAAAATAAGGATTCTCCTGTATTTTATAGTCCTGTAAATCCCCCCAGAATTCCAGAGTTACTTTTTTTCACATTATGCTCTGCTTCGGAAGCCCCTTGTGGCTGAGGCCTCCTTGGGCTATTGCGAGCAGCTCCAACAAGCAGAGAAATGATGGGAGATGAAAGACATATGGAATGATGCATGCAGGATGACAGGTCATCTCTACCTCTTCATCCAGCTGTGGGCTCAGGCTTCCCTGCACACACTTGTGTGCCTCCTGCACAAGTTTTCCTGCATACTTCAAATACGCATGCTGCACGCTGCATAAATGTGAAACCAAAGCCTAGGCAAAAGCTTCAGACTTGCTGGGCCTGAATACAACGTGGCGTATTAAAAGTGGAACTTTCATGCTTGAGTTTTTGTCCTTTAACACACTATTGTTGTTTGCTATTTTGAGAAAGATACTGAGCCAAAATAAAGACAACAAATGGCACTTAAGCAACTTGAAGAATATCCACTCAGTGAGTAAAACCTAGCTAAGTGGGTCTAATGTCTAAATTAATCTTCAATCATCTGTTTAAAGCTTGCAGATCAATGTATTTTAATCACATTGCGTGCTATCAGTCAAATGTAAAAACAACCTTCCTTTTTAAAAGATTAATTCACTTCATTTGCAAAACCCATACACTTAAGGTACAGGAATTTTGGTTTTTTTTCTAAGAGCTCTTTGAATGCTCATTGAAGTAAGATTTCCATTTATATTATATTACAGTTGACAGAGAGGGGAAAAATGAATAGCCATCTGCTAATCAGTTTATTTCTCATAATGAAAACAAATCTGCAATTTCCCTAATCTGAAGGGCATAGAGCACTGACTTTGCAGACAGCCCAGGGAGTCTGCTTTCATCTTCCAGAAAACAACTGTTTGTGGAAGACCTTGATTGTGAAATGCTGCTGCTAAACACCATGACTCTGTTCTGCCTGAAATCAAAAGTAGCCTGTGGTAGATACCGGAATGTGCAAGGCCTATAAAACCAGATACCAATTAATATGGTCAGATGCATAAGGCTTTGTGCCCAAGTCCCAAGCCTGCTCCTGTTTAAAGGCCATGTGGTTGTTAGTGAAGTTAATCCAATAAACCCTGCTGAGAAGTAGTGTACAGCACATTTGAGGGGCGTGGTGATGTGAATGTAGAGTATCTTGAGCTGTGGGCAGGCTCCAAAAGTCTCAGTTTCTGGGTCTAAGTTGAGAAAAATTGTAGACTAGTTTCCTTTTCCACTGCAACTTGTCTAATGCTGCAGAAAGCATGCACTGTAAACTAGAAGCTGTGCCTGCTGTGCCAGGCGACGTTTGTGGAGTGTAAGAATAAACTCTTGCAAATTCTCCTTTATTTAGATCAATGTGAGGTGGAGGCTGTCTTTCCCAGGACCTTGTGGCTTGTAGCATGTTAATCGCAAAACTGAGAGAGTTTTTGCTTCAAAATTAAGGTTGTGGTATGGATTGGAGAAGAAAGTTGATCTGAAAAGACAGCAGGTATCAGTGACAGATTCAGGGCACAATTAATCTCTGCACAAGCACAAGACAAAATCTCTGCTCTTTTAGCTCTCTCTTTAATCTCATGGAACGGTTAATAAATATAAAAACTGTATGAAGGTGCTAGTGAGGGAGATGAAAACATATGTATCGAAAGTAATTCTTACTGATGTCTAACTCGGTTAATGAAGCTGGTGTTGAAAGATTTTGGTGTTGCTATAAAGCAAATTTTAAAAAGTCAGCTTGAAAATGCCTGGAGGCTGTGTTAGATTGGCCAACTTCCTGATGCAAGGGAAATTTCCGATCTGAAAGCACTAGTGTGGTAATGGTAAGGTGGCAATTTTCCTTGCTAACATATTGGTAGAGTGAAAATTTTTCCCTGCCAGCATCCTGGAGCAAAGAAGTTTTTTCTACCTGTGCTAACTCTTGCAAAAACTATTTCAGCATATAAAATGTGCATGCTGAACAGTGACAGTCATGACCTTTTTTTGTTGCTGCTTTTGCTCTCTGGCAGAATCAAGTGCAGCAGCTGGCGAGGTATTCTCAGATGAATCAGTCCATGAACTGTGGCTTAGATCCTGAAGAACAGCTGTAAAACTTAGTCTATATGGAACTGGTGCTGGTGAGATCTGTGTTGATCCAGGGTTGGCTTCCAAGCTTCACCCAGGCTCAAGCAGATGGAAGGGAATGGGGGCACGGGAGCCCACAGAGAGCTTGAAGATGGGAGGACTGTGGCAGCTGGGGGGGAGATAAGATGAGACAACTCTATAAAGCTTTAGGTGCAAAAGTTGCGTGCTGCTTTTGAATTGTATGTTGTGCTGCTTGCTGCTTTTGAATCTTTCTGCTGTGGGTATAAGTCATCAATTCCAGTTTTCTGTCAGTTTAGCATGATGACAGTGATTGTCCCCACAAATAAATGCCTAGGTGATGAATACCGGGGAGTGAAAAATAAAACCCTTGCAAGCAGACTGGTGCCCTGCTTGTATTTTTTTTCCTGCTGCTCTGGCAGAAAGCAGTTCTATGGATCATGGACAGTAATTTATGTCACATAGTTGGTAGCTTAGTGCATCAAGCCTGTGTGAGCTTAGCAGTGCCAGTTGGATTAGATCTACAATGAGACTGTGGATAAGACTTGTCTTTTGACAGAAATGGAGAAAACAACTGGAAAATTGGAATAGAAATATGAAAGCTCATTTCTGTGTTGAAAGCTTTTGGAGAGCTGCAGTTTTGTGACATGCCTCCTTCCGTTTTCCCCAGGTTTTGGCCTTTTGCGATGCTTCCTATGCAGGAAACGCATTTCGCACTATGAGCACAGAAGTGCTTGCAGGTACTTGTTAAGGAAAATTTGTAGTTAAGTGGAAATTTGTGGGCTTGGGAGAATAATTTTCCAAGCTATGGCTTTTGAGTATTGAGCGTCAAAGAAAGTGCTGAGTCCGTAGAAGGATATGGGATTTGTTATAGACCTTGTTAGAGAGATGGTAGCATATTTTCAGATGCGTCTTCTCCATGTTGATAGGGGCTGACCAACAATATGACTTGACCTTAAAATCACACAGCATTGATATGTATATGTGGCTTTTCAGACATTTGCTTCCTTTTCTCAGATTTTTCAGCTCCTTTGGGGTTGGTGGGAAGGAACCCCAAACAACACACCCTCTCCCCTCCCCTGAAAAAAAGCCTCAAACACACCCAGAATTCTTCATTCATGGTAAATATCAGCTGCTTTACTTTTGAAGGGCGTTGGAAAGTTAATGTAGATCATCCTCCCAAACATGCTGGGGTTTGTTCAGTTTCTCAGCATCAGTGTATTTTTATATGTACCCTCTATTTTAAGTACTATATAAGGAGAAAAATGAGCTTTATGTCAGTTTTTACAGGAACAAAATTTGGCTAGGATGTCCTGAATGAAAATAATGTGATGTACCATGGCTGCGTGCTTTGGCCTGTCAGGACTGCCTTCCATTCTTTCTTCTCTGATACCTAATTTTAAGACTTCTTTCATTGCTGCCCTTGATGCAAAATGAGTGCAGTCATTCCCGCGATCCCTGTCAACTCCTCAGGGGTTTCTTTCCCTTTACTGTATTTTAGGAAAAACTGATGGAAGAACTATCATAGAAAAGAGATTTCCTCTTAAGTATTTTTTGGAGTAAAGCTAAATCAGATTTTCTCCAAATAGCTCTGAATTTTAGAGAAATCTTTTACAGAACCTGAAATGCATGAGTTTGCTCTCTTCCTCTTAGTGAAAGAATTCTGTGTAGTCTGAGTCTGCTTGTAGATCTTGATTTGAACTACTCAGCTTGTACCTATTGTTGATACCCTATTTTCCTATAGCGTATAACAGATTTTGTAAACTAAGTATCTATCCTGTATTTCGCCATTAACCTCAAGGCTAAGGACACACAGGATGCAGTAAACCTTTCCATAGAGGAACAGACCCACAATTATTGTCCAAGAAGTGATCCATATAGACTATATGCATAGACATGAATTCAAAGTTCTGCATGCAATTTTGGCTCTAACATATGCTCTGTGTACATGTGCTCAGTGATTTTTTTTTTTTTAAGGTTTATTTTGGATTAGTTTTATCAACACTGTTTAGAATACGCCCATAGGTGAAGTTTGGAGGTCTTTAAATTGCAGGTCCAATGCTCCAACAGATTTCATTTCCACACCAATTAAGATCTGGTAATATCTTTAGCTAGTAAAAAGGAACCTCATAAGGAGAGGAGTGCATCAGTTTAATGTTCATACGGTAATTACCTGTTTTGGGGTGACATTTAATAGACTGAAGTTCACTGCTGTTCATTTTATCCTTTCGTGAGTGGATTGCTGGAAAAGAACATGTACTTAACATTTTGGGATGTGACAAGGAGAAGAAAATTATATTCCTTGTCCATGCTTTTAGATCTTGGATTTTTATCAAGGTGAAAATCTAGTATGTCAGATGCTACCTACAAAGTACATCTAGGCTATTTTTGTTTTGGACTTGCAAACAAATCGGTCATTCAGCAGAAGAATTTCTTTCATAGAGATTTGTTTTTTGGCACTTAGCAGTCCTTTTCTGAACATTTGTTAAACTACGCAGTTACTTTGCAGCAGCCAGTAACTCAGCTGAATTTGGTGATCTTGGAAGTAGTGCAGAGATATTCAATCTGTCTGTGAAATCCATTATACCTGGATTTCAACTTAATCTGTAGACAAATTAAAGGATTTGTGACTTGTTTTACTTTACTGTTATATGTGAAAGCAATATCAACAAATCTGTGATTTTTAAATGAGAATAATTAAGATGTGTCTAAAGAATTGTAATGGGGGTCAAGCCTCTGTTTTAACCAGTGAAAACTAAGACCAGGGTTTACCTGCATTTTTATGCCTCTTCATTTGAGAGTAGAGAGGGAGTGGGTGTTAATAACAACAAAATCTAAGGTTTCTGGTACCTAGGGAGTATATGGTGTGTACAAGACGCAGATTAAATGTATCTCAAGCCTTCATGACGTTCTAGGGTATGGAATATCCCTTTGGCTAGTTTGGGTCAGCTGTCCTGGCTGCACCACCTCCCAGCTCCTTCTGCCCCTCCTTGCTGGTAGAGCATGTGAGACTGAAAAGTCTATGATTAGGGTAAGTGCTACGTAGCAACAACTAAAACATTGGTGTGTTATCAGCATTATTTGCATACTAAATCCAAAACACCGCACTGCAACAGCTACTAGGAAGAAAATTAACTCTATCTCAGCCAAAGCCAGGATACATTTTCAAGAAGCAAAATATTTATGTCTCAGGAAATATATATTGTGAAAGCTGAGGGGAAAATGGGCAAAGAAAGAACTTGGATGCTAATAACAATGAAGCCTGAGAGGGGTGGTTAACAGCAATTCCCCTTCTCAGACACCCTGCAGAATAGCAGGAAGCTCTTCAGGTTGCTGAGAGGAATGAAGGACTGTTTCCTTTGAACAAAGCCTTTTCTTTCATGGCCTCATTAGAAGTGAAGCTTTACTGTTATTCCTCCAGTATGCTGCCAGTAAAGATGTCCAAATAATTTTAAAAAGTCTCTTAAAAATTACTTTTAAAATGCATGATAGGTCAGGATTTGCATAGTGGGAAAGAGGGAAAAATAAGATTACAGGACCAAATTATTATCTGGTCCAAATTGATGTGGGGCAAAGTCCTCCTGAAATCACTATTTCTAATGCTAGTTATGGGCCTGGCCCATTTGTCACTGCTTATGCTTGAATGTCTAATACATAACAAGGACCATGCGCTTGCTGATGAAAATGAATTGGATTAGTACAATTGGAAGAACTACACTTGACATTTATAGCTGTATTTTTTTAAGCCAGTGTTGTATACTCTTCTACAGAATGTATTTTCTGAACTAATAACAGCAATGCCTGCTGCTGAAATGAAGCACCAGAATCGGTCTAGCATGAATCTACCAGCCAGAGAAATTCCTTTAATTTATACCATCTTGAGGATCTGCCTCAGTTTTCATTTTTCTGATAGATTTTATGTAAAAAGATGGCCCATAGAAGTGGATGCAGGTTGAAGCAGACTCTGCAAACAAGTCTTTATGACGTCTTTGTATTAACTGGACTGATTTGCTTTTGGAAACCATCAAAACTATTGAAAATCCAACCAAATTAACTAAAACTCACAAATTTGGGTCATATTCAGGGATTTCATCTACCTGAGAATTTTTTTACATTTAAAGAGTCTCCTATTTGTCTAAAACTGGACTTTTCAGTTTAAAAATTAAAAGAAAAACCCCTAAACTCAAACAACCTCAAACCCCAAATAAAAGCTTTACAAGGTTACATCCAAATTGGAAGAGTTTGATTTGAAATTGAACTGTAAGTAATTTTTTAACTTGTTTTTCTTCTAATTGTTTTGTGTAGATTTTAAGTCAATTTGATTATTTTTTTTGTTCTGATTTGGATTTTTTATTTATGAAAATGGGAATCAGTTCCTCACGACATTCGATACATCTATCACAGCAACATTCAGGAAGAATCTTCTTTCAGACTCAGAAGACATCCGTATTAACTAAAGAGCAGTAGCGTGATACAAAGTACCCAATACTCATTCCAGCTGAAAGGGATGTTAATTGTTCGTTGAACAGAAATGTGCCACATTCTCATGTCTAAACAAACTACCAGTAGGGGAAGATCAGACTTTTCTCCTCCTGGAGGAATAATGCTATTAAAATGTTTTTTCAAAGTCTTGTGGTGTCAGAAATCAAAGGTCATAAAGTTAGAAGGCAGGGTTTATTTATTTTTAACATGCTGCTCGAATTAAAGGGTCAGAAACAACTAGAAAGTCCCTGTTGCCTTTAGTTCTTAATAGGCCTCTACAATTTGTTCTAGAAAGGGTAGAGAAAAGGGAGGATAAAATAGCCATGTCCTTCTGACTGCTTATCTTTGATCACTCTCTGCTGGATTTTTACCTGCTTTGCAAAACGAAGGAGCAGTACACAGATGGATTAAATAAATGGATTTGAATAACCATACATCTGATTTGGAGAAGAGGACAGGAAGAGGTGCTGCTGATCATGTGAGTTGCAGAAAGAACCAAATAGTAGTCTTAGCTCATAATTTCCTGCATGCTGTTGCTTTAATGTTTGGGGTTTTTTAAAGTTGTTTTTTACATTATTCAAATGTATGTATGCTTTTAAATGTCTTTGTTCATGTTCTTCTATTTAAAAAATGTATTGGAGGAGTGTAAACTGAGTAGGTGTTTAAGTCAGGGAATGTAACTGAAACTGCCCTGTGGGCTCTGCAGGGAAATGGTTGAATCTCAGGAGCCTCATAGAGTGTTTATGGGCAAGAAAGTGGTATGTGCTTTGTACCAATGCATCCTGCCTAGGATGTCATAGTCTTAGGTTGTCATTACAGGGCTGTTCTAATGTGCCATGGCATCAAGCTTACCCTCCTTTAGTTGCACTGAGTTCTCAGTAATTTGTGGTTTTTGATGGAGGCTGTGCCATTGTCTTTCGGTATATATATGCACATCTGTATGTATACATAAGCAAGACTAACTGTATGTGGTAGATAATTGACTTACCTCACTCTTGCTGTTAACTTGCAGAACTCATTGCCATAAGCACTGAGGCTAAGGGCTTAGAGATTTCTGAAACAATTATACTGCCATGATTAAATCTCAATTGTGTATGAGTTGAGGTTAGGGAATAAACAAAACTTTTCTCACTTGGTTAATGATGATGATCTACTCACTGGCTGCTAGATTTGAGTATTTTGCTAACCTGTTTTGTAGTTGATGTATGCACCTGGGTGAATTGCCTGAAATGAAGGGTAGAGTGGGAGTTAATATTTGAAAATTTCCCTCCTATTTGCATCTTCAGAGCATCAGGTGAAAGCATGTTACTTGTTGACTGCAGAAATTGTAACATGGGCTATGCTTTCAGTGGAGTCAGCTCTCCTGCTCGGAACACTGGTATTTCCAGCTTTTCAGCTTTCATCTTGAATCTTAATATTTGATATTAATCTTAAAGCCCTGTCATCTTATTTCAGGATAGTACTGGGATTCTTGGTTTAGTTTTTTGGTAGGAAGTTTGAAGTAGTTGTTCAACCACTCAAAAAAACATCTCCAGACTCATGTGAACAGTGACGGCATTTCTCACTGCTTCCTAATTGCTGGAAACATGACTCATAGGGTCTGTTTCAAGGTAGATGACACTATCCTTCCTGTACCAGCTTCAGAAGATATGGCTTGCAGCCTTTGGTTAATTTCTGAAGATTGTCTTGTTTTGACTTTTTTAAAAAGATTTAAAGTAATTAGCTTATTTCATGTGGTCTGTCTGCCTGTATTATTTATCAAAGTTGCTTTTGAATAGTGTGAGCATAAAATTATGCCTTAAAATTAAGCTGTTTACATTTATCACCACTGTCAAACCTCCAAAACCATTATTTGGAGGAAAAAAAAAGAAAAAAAGGAAAACGTGTATCAAATCTGAGCTAAAGGGAAACTTAAATGGTGGGCAGAAGGCCTAAAAACAGGCCCCATATAGTGAAGAATGTTATAGCAGGAAATGATGATAGATGATGTTATATAATGCACAATAAATATTTATAACCAGGCTGGTGGTGAGCAACACCTCCTTAAGACATAAGAACCTTTTTCTTTTGTCCTCCTCTAGAGGACCCATTTTAGTCAAAACTGCTCAGAGGCAGTGACTGAAGCCCCATGGAAGCAAATGAAGTGCAGTAAGTCCATGGCTAGGACATTGAGGTATGCATTATATCATGTCACCCATTATTTTAATTTGTGTAGAACTTATAAAATATGCTGGCTGCCTCAAATAGCAGCACTGGCAAACATGAGCTTCACATGTGGTATGGCGGAATGTATGTTGTTATAAGTGGCATATTACAGAAGGGTAGATGGAAGGTCTCTCATAAGCAGTTTTTCTAAACCTTGTTAAATGCTGATGTTCCATCCCTTTAATTAAAAAAGTTGGCATTTATGGCTGTGTGTAATAAAGGAATGGGAGGTTTTTTAACACCTTTTAATCCCCTGACATGTGGTGAGGGAAAATATCAGCTTGTCTTTAGACACGTGCATCATCTGTCAGAGGTCAAAGTTCATCCAGTTTTACCATGCATGTAGCTTTTCATTGCTTGTGTAGTTTCTGTGGACATCCACATTGCCCATCTGTATCTGCTTCTGAAGTGAACCTAATCATACGTTGTTACATGCTGAGTACTAATCCTGCGGCCTGTGTATAATAAAACAACTGTGCATGCATTGTAATGGCATATTTAGCTGAGTGGTCTTGCTTGTTTTGTTGTGTTTCTGCTGTTGCCAGTACTTTCAGGATGCTATTACAATATACATTAGCCAGTAGATGAATCATGCCTGTTCCCAGCCCCCATCTATACTGCTAGCTTTTCTGTTGGGTCGGGATGACAAGTTGTGGTACTTTATGCATGATTACTTACTCTAAATATTTCTCATTTCTGTTTTACTTCTATTCTAAAATTGCTTTTCCTCAATTTGTTGCTGCACCTTAGCTGTACACCTCAATCCCCACCTCTTCTCCCTGGCTATGTTTTATGTGCACAGTTATTTGCAAATTGTCAACTACAGCTTCCCCAGAATTCCAGAGACTCAGTGCTATTTGTACTCAAGGATTTGCAAGTTGAAAAATGGAATTGTGCTTCTTGATATTTGGGCCAGTACAGGTTTTAACTGTCAGAGGTAGGATGTTCAGTCTCCAGGGATAAAGCTGACTTGTGCATAACAAGTGATGGCTATGAATGGACTGTTAACAGGTCTGGTTTTTACTAAAACAAGAATGAAATGTAAATGGGAGTGAAAAGCAGACTAGCTAAAAGCATAACAGGTAAAATGTGATCTTAGTAACTTGTAGAGTGATTTTTAACCTATAGTTTTAGCTGTGCAATCCAGGTGACTTCTGTTCTGTATGGGTTAAAGATAAAGCTGATGATACACAGGCTCAAAGCAGAAGGTTTAATTTTAATTTTGCAGAATTTCATGCTGATGCATTAGTAAAAGTGCATTGCCAGTTGCTTTTAACATGAGTGAAAAAAAATGTCTGTGAATCTTTATTTGACTCTAAACTCAGGTTTTATTTTAATCACTTTTAGGAATATGTCAACATCTATGAATATGTTAACATCTAGACCTTCAGTATCATTCCATTTTCATCTTTACCAGATTGACTTAGGAGTTATTTGATTTCCTTTTGGGCTGAGACTGGCAAATGCAGGCTGCTTGCAGAGCTGAATCTGAACTAACTGCTGTTTACACAGGTTGTAAATGAATACACCTTGTGAATGTTTGAATATAAGCAACAATTCTTGCTAGGTTTTGAACGCCTGTTACTGAGATCTGTAGACTCCCACACTGGGAAAATAATCTCTGTTTTCTCAAGCTTTTTTAAATTAAAGGTTTCTGATTTCATCATAAATGTTTCTATTTGGCCTTGAAATTATACCATGGTATTTTGCTTTCTTTGAGCTTGAATTCTTGCCTGTTTATGCTTACACAAAACCAAGTGAATATAGTATTAAAATATAGTCAGTTCCTCAGCTGGCATAAATCAGTGTAGTTCCACTTACTGCTGTAATTTAAGTCCAAATTTGATCAAAGAATTTCAAATTGGGCTGCAGAATGAATTAAGTCTATATATATATAAAAAAATCCTTAGGAGCCTAAAACCCAAGTCTAATTTTCCAGTAGAAGGGCATCAGCTGCTGCCTTGTGCATTTGCTACCTCATATTAGCTCCTTATGGCTCTGTAATTGATATTGGCTGTGAAGCAGACACTTGGCTGCTTCTTTGGCCAGCCGAGAAGAAATGTTGGCTGCTGGCTTTCTTGAAAGAGCAGAGCTATAAAATAAGGAAACAAAACATGATGATTAGGTTAGAGTCACAAAATATTGTAAATAGCAGCGTATTAGCCTTTCTGCTGTTTTTAAAGCCCTTTATATGTTGTCTAGCCAGCTTCCTGAATATCTGTGTTGTCTTTACTGTCTCACTGTCTATAGGTGATATATAAAGGGGGAAAAATAAACTGTTGGTGACCTTTTCTGTATACTGAGGCCTGAAACAACTGTTTCCTTGAAAATTCTTTCTTTCAGAACTTCATCTTAACAATGAAGTTTCCTCTGTTCAGCTCTTACCCCACAAAGTCTTGGTAGCATATAGGATAGGACAGGAGAATTGTAGTGAGCAATACTTGTATTAACATGCTTAGACTGGGATTTTTAACTCATCTATTCTTGTACAGCTTCTGGTTCATCTGAGAAGTATGGTTGCCTCAGAAAAGCAAACATGAATTAATAGTGTACCTTGTTAGAAGCTGCCATATAAGGCTGTAGGAAAATAACCAAGATTGGGGAAAATAAGGACATATGGCTTTGCAAAGGTCAGCTCAAAGGCTGAAATATTACAGCAGCTTTGACAATTGCTGCTCTCGAGGTGAGACACAGTTGCTGCTCCCAAGGAAACAGACAAGGTCT